>KZ511402.1:12617-24824 GCA_002844005.1 Limosa lapponica baueri | reverse complement strand
CCAAATGGTGCAGCTGGGAGAAAAAAAGCACTAGCATGCAAGCCTTTTTCTTGGGCCTGAAGTATACATCTGACTTGCCAGCTAAAATGTTACTATATCAAAAATAAACATTTTTCTCTTCCTAAAGAATTGATTAAGTATTTCACTTGTACTGAATGCTAGTTGTATATAAATAATTTCTGATAGGATGATGATCATAAATAAAAGACTTCTATTGTATCTTAAATACCCACAACAACTGTTTCAGCAGAGCATCTTAGGCACACCTCTCCTTTAAAAAGATTGTACATTGTGTGAAATGCCATGAAATATCCATAAGACTCACAACTTCAAAAAGCTGAAATATGATCTCCAGCCACATGATTTCATAAAAGAGTTAGTGGTTGGACATCAACTGTGAAAAAAAGACTTTCTTTTCACCATTTAGCAATAATTACAGTACTTAGCTTATTCTGCTTCAATTTATTAACATGGCAATGATTCCACAGTTCCACAGTCTGAAAAACAGCTTTTCTGTCTATGAGCAATGAGGCAAAACTGTTGGCTAAATATCTCACAAACTAATCTAAGTTATATAGGTCTTTAAGTACTTAATTTCACTGATAAATGAGACATGTCAAGGTATAAATGGTCTATGCTGTTACCCAGCAAGAACTGCTTCTGCTGTTGTTTTCATTTATATAGTTTGGACCAAAAATTAAAGCCTGAAAAAATCACAATGAAAATCCAACTCATTAGAAGTAACACTAAGTTATTTAGCAAGGTGAACAGATGTGAATTTGGGAAAATGAATTCTTACCTAAGAGTGTTTCTAACTTCTGAATAAAATAATTTTATGTTTACTCTTTAGGGATCCTTAAGACATTTAACTATTACCTTATCTGTGTCTTCTTTGTCAAAATTCTTTGTTATAGGGATCTTGCAACCACAGGGAGCTTCTTCCTTTCAACAGCATTGTGAATTTACTACTAAGAAATAGTGGTTATACCCCAGAACAGGGTTCCTATTTATCCTTACTCACTCTTCACTGAAATAGGCTAAAGGCACACTTGTATCCACATGAACCATGGATACATAATGACTACCTGAAGAATGCAGAAATAACTTAGTAAATTATTCTGCATGTTAGTCACAATGTTATCAAGTAATGGGGAGTTATTATTTTATACAGTTTACTAGATTACATAAAAACATTAATAAAAGCCTACCCCAAAACTTTCTCTTTTGTCCAAGTCCATATCTGTTTGTATGAGTTTGTTCCCCCTAAGAGAGTAAAAATAAATTCTGGTAGTTGAGTGACAATTAGCTCTAATGCTTTATTTATTTCTATTGTATGCTAATAAATTTGGCAAAAAAAAAAATTCAATCTACATTTAAGTTTATAATTACAGAAGTTTTTCCAATTAAAAAGTAAATGAGATGCTACACCAAGCACGGATGTGTAAAAAGTCAAGATTTAAGAATTTTGCTAGTCCAGTTAAGACCCCTAGCCTTGATACTTTGGCTGAAACATAGTCGGGGGGATAGGGGGGTGTGGCTGGCTATAAATAAGTCTATAAATACCAACAAGGGAAAGTAAATTAATATTAAGTGTAATTAATGTAAAGTTAACGGTCTGTTGATCAAAAGATTAGACGTATTGCCAAAGGAAACAAAACCAATTTAATATATTCTGCTCTTCATCACCAGTATTCCTCTAGAATTGCTTAAAGTTTCATGATATTATAAGGAAAGTAAACTCTGGTCATTTGGTTAAGACAATCTGCTGCTGTGCGCCTTACCTCTGACTGCCACTGACCTGTTCTGAAATACTGGGTAACATCTCATTTCTTTGATTCTTCATCATCCTTCTGATTATCTGTCAGCTCTATTTATACACATTTTGAAATATTTGGAAGGGATTACCTTTCCGTGTATTTCTATGGTGTCCCATGGAGTAGGCTTTTGGATGCTCTTAATACATATAATAAAAATTTACTATTATTTATTAATATTTTCTAACTTGGTATACACTAAGGAAAACCAGGTACATTTATTGTGATATTTCCCATAAATTGTAGCTAAGTAATCGTTAAAAAAAAAAAAAAAGGTTCACAATCAGTTCAGGAGCACAAATCAACAAAACAATAAGTAAACTTTTTGAGTGCTGCTTGTGCTAACACTTAAAATCTAAAGCTACTTCTTGATTTGTCAGCATGTGCATTGAAGTCAGCTTAAGGAGTTCCTGACAACATCAAATCTTCAACCACTCTGCACAGCTAAGATTTGTCTTATGAACTGTTTCTGAGACCATAAAGTAAGCCCTATAACTACCTGTGCAAACAAATAAAAATCTGTGGTCTCTGGATTCTACCTACATTTACGTAAATATTATATATAGGTCTCAGGAAGTCTCTGTTTAAAAAAAACCAAACCAAACCAAAACAAAAAAACCACTCATATTCCATTGTGTGTCATCCCTTTTTCTTATACATAAGAGAGTAATGTTCTTTTTCCTTCCTCAAGCCTCTCTCATTCCCCAAATCTCATGAATTTCAGATCACTTTGTCAAAAATGTCTTTGGGCATTTGTAGTCAGTCACAAGAGAAAACCAGTAGTCACCCTTACTTGTTTTTCAAATGCCTAGAAGGACAAGAACTCCTGAAGTTGCTGCTCAGAAATGCGATCAAATGAAAATGTATTACTGTTCTCCAGTTCAGTTTATTGCAAGTCTTCAGTCACACTAATGTTAATTATATAATTAAATAATGTTAATTAATTATAACAATAATTAATACTTTCTTCCTTATAATACTAACAATTATATAGTTATAAGAGTGTGAAGTACATCTCATTATAATTTATCTGATACTCTGTACTCTTAGTCCTACAATATTTTTCTATTAGGTTTCATTGTGAGCACAGCCTATCTGCAAACCTCTTACTTACTGGTCACAATGTGTTCAACAACCCTAGCTTTTTTGCTCACATGTAGCCTGAAGAAATAGCAATTTAAATGTTTTCAATGTGTAAATTTAATTTATTTTTAAAGTGATACTAATTTGATGCCTTTTTAACACTGTTTTCCACAGAAGATTTGAAATTTGTAAGTTCAACCAAACAAGAACTGCCTAAACAGTAGCATGTAAAGTCCTGCACTTCTGTTTAATAAGTGTTTTTTATAAAGTGATGCTGTGTGAAGAACAAGCATTTTTAATTAAGAGCAGCAGAAAATACTACAGTGAATTCCATGTTTGGGTTGAGATTTGTTCTAATAATTTGTGTATTTTTTAACAAGAAAGCTTATCTAAGAAGTAATATATGCCAATTATTTTTAAAACATCTCTGCTGACAAATACTTCAGATCAATGAATGTGATGCTTTAGTTCTAGCTGCTGTAGATTTTCCCTACTTTTTTCTATAGGGCAAAATGGTGCATTGAAAACCCGCTGAAGCAATACAATATGCTACTACTTCGCAAGTTCAATATTTAAAAATAGAACAGATAGTATCCCTGTATCCTCTAGTGGATCATTGTAGAAACACCAATTTGGCATGATTTAACATGACACATAAGAACTGCTGTGAATGGAATAGCAACAATATTACAACTTTAAAATAATATTATACAATGTAAATTATACAGAAGAGCTCACTTACATTACCTCCAGCATTAAAGTAAATTTCTTTCTCATAGCTCTTTCCAGTGCAACTGAAAACATGACACTTTGTAAATCTCCTGTTTAATGACTATTTTAGTCATATTCATTCTGGACATCTGCTCTAATTGACAAATGCAGATGAACTTTGTACTTTCTGCTTCGAATTTTGCCCTTACAGAATGAAATTATGTAATAGTATACTATTATGTTTAGCCTCATCACATTTCTAAAATAAGTGTTTTCTAAACCCCATTTATGTTCAAGTAAATGATCTCAAATATTCTGGACCAGAAATACTCCAGATAAATATATCACAGAATTCCAGGCAAAGGTTAAGAACTAGAGTACCCATTTATGCTTTCATTACTTAGAAGACAAAGGCTTCTCCAGTAAGATTCTATAACATTTTTATGCTCTTGAATTAGGTATCAAGCAAAAAGTAAGCATAGTTGGTGAACACCTAACAATACTGTATTCTCTTTATATAGTCCTATAAGAAACAGTTGATTTCCTGTCCTTAGATCTTCAAGATTTTTGATCAGATTCATGACATTGCATCAGTTTCCACTTTCTGCTAGTGACATTGTCAATTTATTTGTCTCAAAAGAGAGCACTAATTTAACAAATTTGGTATTAAAAGTGTACTAGATGACAATCCACTAATCTATCTGTCAAAGACTGCTCATACATTTCTAATTCTCTTATCTAGTTTTAAATAACTCTAAGAAGATAATTCAGTCCTCTGACTTATGTTTTGCACAACGTCAAGGACTGTTACCACAATAATCAGTAGTTCAGTGCTTTTAAAGTTAAAATGTTCTTAATTTTAAAAAAAGTTTATCTCTCCATTCATGCTTTTTATTCCTCAAGTGGTGATAACTTTTAAATTGTTCAAATAACACACAAGCAACTGTTATGACAGGAAAAAACAGAAGAAAGTGACAGAATGTAATACTTTAAGATGCAATATTTTTAGCCTTATTCCTTTTTATTTCCTATTCTTTCTAACAGTTTAATAAAAATTTCTTCCTTAATTATTCACTAATGAAGTCTGGAGAGAAAAGGAAGGTTAAATAATTTTTCCTTTTTCACATTAAATAGAAAGCAATTTCTTAAAAAACAAATTTCTAAAGCATAGAACTTCTAATTTTTTTTATTAAGAAAACTCCAGAGATTCCCACACCAGAGTAACTTTAAGCACTGGCCCATCTACTCCTGCACTTTGCATGGCTGATAAAATCAGCACCGCTGCTATTCTCTGTGTCTGCCCATATTTCTCAGTGAATTTTTGTCTGTCTCCATAAAACATGGCTTCAAAAAAACCCCAATACTTCCCTGTACAGTCTACAAGTGGATTCCCACATACAACAGAAACGCAACATTTTGCCTTTTTACATGGCTACCAGTATTTTTACAAATGTTATTTTATTTTTATAGTTCTCAGCACAAAGAGAGCAATGCTCATTTGAAAAAGACTGACTAGGAATTAATTCAAACTCAAACAATCTTGACTAAATGTCAAACTTTTCTATATTATAAAAATAAGACAGTGTTTCCAATAGTTTATGATTATAAAATATCATCTTTTGCAGATTATCAAGACAGGAGGGCAAGCAGATTTCATTTTGTAAGGTCTTTTCCTCCCGAGTATAGAAAATGAAAATATGTGCATTGTATGCGGCAAACAGAAAATAGAGGTTAATGTTATTTCCTTTCTTTTGCGTTTTGGAGGGACTTGTTTTATATTACAGAATTTTAACAGAGAAGTAGAAAAATATCAAGGCCAAAAGTGACTATAACTAAATTAGCATGACCACATTTCTACAGGGGCCAAAGCATCTCCTGCTATTAAATCAAAACTAAATGTCTTTGTAAAGATTCCAAATAATGACAACCTAAATCATGTGTTCCAAAGGTTAGTTACGCTCATTGTTAAAAGATATGCACCTTATTTATTAGTCTGAATTTGCCTACCTTCAGTTTTGAGCTTCTGGACCTTATTATATTCTTTACTGTTTTAAGACCATCAAATACTAGCAATCTCATTTTCATGCACCTATTTGTGGACTCTGATCAAATTACATCTGGATCCTTGCTCAAACATATCGAACAGATTGAGCTTTCTAAGCCTCTCATTATAACTCACATTACAAGAAGCCCACAAACGTTCTTATAGCTATTTCTGAACACTTTTTCAATAATTTTTCCTTTTTGAAATATAACAACCATAACTGAAAATAATATTACAGGAGCAGTCTAACTTATGCCATTAGCTAATATTGTCCTACTTCTCTATTACTATACCATTTCTATGTCAGCAAACAGTATAGGAAAATGATCTACACACCTCAACACATTACTCTGATCTTAGAGTACAAAGGATCTAAAACAACCTCTGAAGAAAATAAACCATTAAATACATGAGGGTAAACGGAAAATGAGGTAAAATGACATGACTACCAAAGTGATCCTGTTAGAATGACTGGATGTCTTCTATCAAAGAGCAAACGTTATGGACAAATTAAAAGCAGGATAGGATTTATCCAGACCTCTGTAATACGTTATAAAGAAGTTTTACATAAAATGGGTATTAATGCTACAATTGTAAGCAGCAAGGAAGTGGCTATGGAGGAGATGTCAACTCCTGTGTGCTAGACCTCTGCCCTAAAGTGAGGTTAGTAGTGGAGCTCCTCAAAGATAATTTTTGGGAACAATCTATTAAATATTTTTAAAATTGCCTGGCATAAAAAGTAGGAGTGATGTCAATGCCTCCTAACCATGTGTCAATACAGAGAACTGAACTATGATAAAGGAAAAACTGGGTGACTTGGGGACTGGAGTAATAGAAGTGTCATGACATTTAATAATACAAAGTATGAGGTTGGGACACGGGCTCAGCGCTCAAGGCTTCTTAGCAGTGTATACCAAATTGGATTTTGATGCCCTCAAGGAGAGGATAAAATTACTTATTTTCTCAGCATGAACAGGCATCAAAACTATATTTCATGGTGATGACAGAAGAACCAGGACAGGAACATCTTCCCTGAGAAGTTTGTGTGTTGCTGAGCTAAGCAACATCCCCACCACCAATAACAGATGGCCATGGTCCCACTGCCTTCTGCACAAACTCCCCTCTGACTCAGTGCACCCTGCCCCAGGGAGACAACAGAACACTGCCTGCCACAGCAGAGAGGTGAGACAGGCTCATTCCAGGTCAAAACAACTTCCAGTCCCAGCATCAGATAGTCAACATCCCAGTGTCTCTCTGTGCTCGCCTCTGTCAATGGCCAAATCCTCCCAGAACTCTACGTTGTCTCCAATATGGAGAAATGAAGGGAGAAAAGCCACAACTGAGTAAAACTTCAAAGTCCCAGTAATATGTGGCTACAAAACTTAAAAAGGACCCAGGCCTGCTAGACGTAGAGGCCAGTTTTAAGCCCTTAAATTCATCTTCTACTCGCCCATTCTCAAGTGAGCTGCTTTCTATTTTGTTATCCCCTCTGGCAGTGGAGTTGACAGGGCTGGGGACGAGGTGTGGGCAGAAGGGGCTGAGTACACAGCCAGCATAATTTCATGTGGCTGCTGCTAATGCTTGCACGATCTTGGCACCCTGAGCTGCTAAAAAAGGATGAGCTATGGGAGCAATTCTGTACCACGATGATTTTGCAGACACATCAGTCTGTCACCATACACAACTATTTATGCCTAAATCTAGTTCTGTGACAGTTCCTCAGAAACTAATACACTGAAAACCTATTAGGGAAATGAAGATCATAACAAATTAGTCAATCTCAGGACAACTGAGCCACCAATGTGATGCAACCCTACAAGGCAAACATGACCTTAAATCAGAAAAGATCATTTCAGTTGAGTAAGAGAAGTCTTTATGCTATTTTACATTGCAGTAATGAGCCCTGTGTATACAGCTATGCAGAATTCTGGCAACTTATATTAAAGAAAAATTGATTTAAACTGGGACACATGCAGAGAGATGTTACTAGGATGATCAGAGAATGGAAAATCCCCTGTTTTACAAGAACCAAGAACTTATGCCTGCACAAAGTGATGTCACACTACATTTTTTCCTTACCCCCAATTCCACCATTGTTTGTTTCTGCCTCAGCATTACCTGGTCCTTTATACCAACCCAAATGCTCATGTAGCTATGCAGTGAACTGGGTCAAAGAACTAATTAGTCATTAAAAAAGCTTTCAAACATCAGTTTCCTGATGGGGCTTATTTTCTGAGCATGTAAGGCTACGCTGGCACATAGAAAATAAGGCCTAAAGCTGAGGTAAGTGAAGCAATGCCAATTTATGGTGCAAGTAGAGATTACTGTTTGCTAATAAATATATATTGAATGGCAACACCAAGAAGGTATGTAGCTGTTAAAACATAAAGACAACAAAAGCCCCAAGAAAATCATTATAAATCTATCAGAAATCACTTCAGGCTGGAAATCAGAAGGCTTTTACTATCACAAAAGTATAGTTAAAGGACAAAAGCCTAACCAGTTCTTACAGCTGAGTAACTGACTATCTACTAGTACTTTAGAAGTTCCGTATTTTTGATAATAGATCTACATCTCATTGTGTTGCATTGTAGTGTAATAAAAAAAATTTGATTTTCCAGCAAGTCCAGATTGGTAAATTAATAAATTTTAAAAATTGTATCACCTGTGGAAACTAGTATTATGACATCTGGAAAAGCTACTAATACTAGTATTTACTAGTAAAGTTAAAAGGAACTTCAGACCGAGTATCATTTCTCTGAAATTCCAAAACTACTCAGGCAGCTTTTTTCAAAGAATTACTCCCCTGTATGTGATATGAGACTTTCAGATGTGCCTTGCATGTCCTGGGACACATTACAATACTCGTGACCTGACTTTTAAGAGAGCTTGCTACTCAATGTTTTGTTCTTTTGGAAATTTGTCCACCTGTTTACGTGTCTAAAGCCATTGATTTGACTCCAAACATGAAATAATAAATATATATACAGTTTTTAAAAAAAAAAAAAACACAAAACAAAAACCAACATGTAGGCAATCTGTTTTCATATATGTTAAATGAGTGCTTACTGTTTAAAAAAAAAAAGCTCCCCTCCAAAATCTGTGATGCATGTTTTGAACATGGTTAGAGCTCACCATTTTGCATAAGAAACGTGACAAACTATGGAGTCCTGAAGCATACCAACCTGCAGCAAATCATTTATATTTAACCACCCACAGTAAGCTCCTACTTTTCATACCAATGGATTGCACTGCAGCAGCTCCTTTGGAAGTCCACAGCAGCAGCAATGAACATGCGTTGCTTTGCCTGTTTGTTTTCACATTCTTTTTAATGAAATAGTGACTTAGGGATTTATTTTCCCAATAACTTGGTAGATATTGATTATTAGATATTAGAAAAATGTTTTGTTACCTTTTTAAAGACATTATAACAAATTTAATTAAATGGAGACATATAGTTTAAGGGTTAACTGAATTATGCTGTTGGGCATAACCACACAAACAAACTATTTTACATGTCACTTGTTAAATAACATTTATATGTTACCATATAAGCCTGAACTATGTCTAACACATCAAAAACTACTAACCAAGTTTTCAGATTTTAAAACTTAGTTACAGATTTTATAACTACTAGTTATAATATTGGTTTCTCCACATGCCAGTGGATCATCTTGTGTACCTCCTGGTGTGTCTAGATGACCACTAAATGATTATATTAATATAAAATTCAAATTCTCCACATTGTTTTCTTACAGCTACTATTAAAAAAGAAAATGTTTCTATCACTATCCTGCAGGCCCTGCTTCAAGTAAAAGAGTCTTCCAGTAGTTCCAGTTTCCTGACAAAGCTGTCAGGTGCAATGTCAAAGAGGTATTGCTATATTTTTTTATTTACTTATTTATTTATTTTTAAATAATAGGACCAAGAATTACTGGAACAAAGGCAGAGAGGGAGGTAACTGAATTATCTTGCTCTACAAAGAGGTTGAAACTTCCAGGGTTTTTTTGTTTGTTTGTTTTTCCCCCCTTTAAAGGCAGATGCCTTGGAGAAGCTACACTGAAGCAAGTACCAGCAAAACAACCAGGAGAATAACAACAGCAACAAAAGGTCATGTTGCTGGTGGCACCTTTTCATCTGGAGTTCTACTGAAAGGAGAGGAATTTTCTCAGCAAGGCCTAATAAGTCTGAACAGTTTAGGACTGGTTTGTGCACGTGAATGTTGGCTTTGTCACACAAAGAGATGCCATCCAAGTGAGCTCTCAGTTATTTGTGATTGGTTGCAACTATGTTCTATGGCTTGTTTCTCAAATCCAGCTAACACCTGCTTAATTCTGCTTCCCACTCCTGCCTAGTCTTCCTGCCAGCTTGCTGCTTCTTCAAACTTTTACTCCGTCCTTCAATTTAGTACACATTTTGATTCTGTGGCTTTTTCATTCCAATTCTGATTCCTAACTATGTTGTTTTGTTTTAGTTTGTTTGGATTTTTTTAAGATTCTCTGTGCTACTCCTAATTTCTGTTTGAGCTTCGGCTCACCTGAACTTTGTTTCCAGCCTTGATTCTAGTCTAGCAGCAGCCGCTGAGCCCAGCTGCCTATTTATAGTATCTACCTCTGGATGACAAAGGTTTGATATTGTGTGGAAGTTGACAGTATAAATCAAGGAGTGAAGCTTTCATAAATACTGAACATGTTTAGAAGCCATTACTTGAAAACATCATCAAACCAAATTGAACTACTCTCTGGGCATCCGTAGAAAATCCAGAGTAATTCTCTATCTTCCACTGCAAACACTGTTCAACTCACATAATGTAATTGTTCAGGGAGCATTAGGCCTCTGAGTAACTACAAAGTTTCAGCAGGTAAGGGGACTTGCATGGTATGACATCATCTAAGATAAAATGCAGATTATTTTCCTATAATTTCTGGATTAATATGACATTACTTATGAAAACTGGTGATTTTCAATCTGAAAAATTTTAAATGCAAAACAGAATATAGTTTAAAATTAACTTTTTTGATAACTATTTCTAAATGTCATACAAGTCCCAATATTATTGTTTATTAAGCATAACGTCTTCAATATAACGTTACATTAATAAAACAATAATAAAATCTATACCTGTAATCTGCTTGAACAGACATATAAAAATAAGAGACCTATGGTTTCAAAATCTCCTTTTTGGCTTCTGCTCAGATCTCATGTCCTTTTGAGATATCTGGTTTTGCAGCTTTAAAAAAGCCTATCTGAAATTCTCTGTAGTGATAGAAGAGCACCGAACTGAATCTTAGTAACTTGATCTAAAAATCTTCCATGAAGGATCAAAGCAGATTGTTTTTGGGATCATACTTTCCATCTCTGACAAGAAAAGAAAGTAAGTGCCTGTAAGTTTTTGGCTTCAGGTTTCCCTAAACTTAAGTGAACTTTCACATCTGAAAACAGAGATAATCTTCAACACATTCATAGTGCTCCTGGATTTTGCTATACCCACATACCTGGACTTGCCTCTGAAGAGACCAAGCACTGCTTATATGAAGTGAAAAGACTACTTCAGAAATATGGATGCTTATACTTGTAATTTTTGGATAGCATGGTAACTTAACAGTTTCTATTCAACATGATGTTTACTTTGACTGGAACAAAGTTTAATCACACTGGACCAGATCCACAGTTATAGGACATTAATGGAAGTTCCACTAAAACCTTCCTAGAGCAGTAGTATCAGGGTAAACTTGGATGGTTTTCCAAAACCTGTCCCCTCAGATGCCTGAAACAAAAATAAATCTATGTCTTCTGCTCCGTACCACTCTTTAGGGTGGAACTCTTAATGAACTACCACATTCCTGCTACAGTGGATTACAAGAAATACATCAGCACTTTAAAAAAAGTTTTGAAACTGGAGAGACTAAGTCAAAAGGAAAAGAAAGACTCTTGAGCATATCTTGCTGAAGAAAATTTACTGTTAAGAGTTACCTCTGTGTACTCTTGTCTGTGGAATTAGCAGCCTCTGATGATAAGCTACAAAATACTTAACCAATCTCAGGGCCGCTAACATCAGCATTTGAAACTGATATTTGTCTTAAATTCTATTTCCAAATACTAGTTTATTGTAAACTGGCATAACCAGCTGAAAACTCACTTTTTGCCAGTTCAATTTCAATCTTTTTTTATTTGATCATTGATCAAATGCCAGAGCAAGGACAAACAGGTTGGGGGTTAGGACAAGCAGTCAAAGGGAAGAATGGGAATTTCTCCTCCAGTGGCACTGTTCTTAAAAGCATTCATAAAACATGACTTGGGAAACATAACTTCACTGTCACCTGAGTGATCACATACTTAGTTAATTCTCCTCAATTGTGATGCTAACTTGAGCAAAGTGAATTTTGATACAGAAGAAAGTTTGTGTACATGGTGATAATTCTTAGAGAAGCACCATTATTAACAAAGAAACTACATTTCTTCAAGGACCTCTCTACATTTTTATGTTAATACAGACAGAAAACTGCACAGAATATAAGGAGGTGTGAGTTGTTCTCTAGCTAAGCATATGAAAGA
>KZ511400.1:5386-17389 GCA_002844005.1 Limosa lapponica baueri | reverse complement strand
GATAAGTGCTCCAGCTCCTGCCCAGCTTGGGGCTCTCTGCTGCACTCACCCCAATTTATCAGTGTCTTTCCTGCACTGGGTGGTCCAAAGCTGGATGAAATACTCTAAACATGCTCTCACAGGTGCCATAGAGCCCAGGAGCCTTTGGTGAAGGCTGAGGCAGAAAAAGTATCAAGTACCTCAGCCTTACCTTCATCCATTGTCACTAAATCACTCATCCAATTCAGAAACTGGTTTAAAACATTACTTGCTTAGCCTTTCACTACCAACATAGCAGCAGAGGCTCTTCTTCTTGTCCTTGACATCCTCTGCATACTTTAAATTACCACACATGATGTAAAGCAATAAAGAAATAAATAGATCAATAATATGAAATATTGTAGGATTTGATTCTAAGCATTTCAAGACTAGTTCAAAAAAGATAAGTTTAATAAAACTGCTTTCCACAAGTACTGAATCACCACCACTGGAGTCAGTGAGTATTTTAACAGTCATTTAAAAGAGTATTAGTTCCATCACTGCAGTGAGAAAAAAACTGTATTAGTTTATCCTTCTTGCTGCTACAGAAAGATAATATCTACAGAAAGATAATAATAAGGAATACAACAGTAACAGAAGTTTTTCTCCTAAAAGGATTCTTCTCACCAATCTTTACCCCATGAATTTAGGCACCAAGACTAAGATAGGCCCTGTGTGGTGCAGGGAGAGAAGAAGTCACTTTTAGAGGAAGTATTGAAAACCTAAGATGAACTGCTGTTCCTGCTCTTTCCCATAATTACAGATGGAGCCTGAACAACTAATTTACACTCAACAATAAATTTTTAGATAGTGAAAGTTAGGTGAGATGTATCTACCCTCAATGTATTACCCAACCTTGTAAAATTCAATCACACTGCTGCTCTATTCATAGGTAAGTAGCTTTTTGTTTTTCATTCTCTTACCTTTTATGTTTGAAATCCTAATATTATTACCTCTAATATTGGTATGACACAAGAGGGAAAGCTTCAGAAAAATAGAAAGTTTCTTTCTGATTCTTCAACAGGAATTATTAGAATTGTTCAAAACCTGACAAATATTGTGATCATCTAATTCCTTCTTTTTGCTTGAAAACAAACAAAAGAGACTCATTTCATAGAAGTTTGAAACTATTGTAAAAAGCAGAGTGGCTTAGTGGGAGTATTAGCTGTACCAGGAATTGTTTTTCCTCTGTGCTTACAAGATAAAAAAGTTTCCAGGAATAAAAGATTCAACACTATCTGTATTTTTTTTTTAATTTAAAGCACTTCTGGTTTTATTTAATCTTTTGATTTTTTTCTCTTATTTGTTCAATGTTTCCTTTTCTGATCTTTTTTTCAGTGGTCCAGGAGTTACAGAAATGTATCAGCTGATAAAGAATGTAAGTCTATTACTCTACGTCCATCTATGTCTGCTGGCAACAAGGTGACAAATGGACAGGAATTTAGCCTCTGAAAGTTCAATAAGCTGGTATTGTCCTGACATTGCAAACTGTTTACCACAAAAATCCTCTACATCTATCACCCAGACCCAGACTTTGCCTGATTCTAATTCTACTGTCGTTGAAACCTGAAGCCCTTTGTGAGTCATTTATCACACTTATTAAAATGTTCCATTGTGGATTAGAATAGCAATTCACTATTACTTCAGAATGCTGCCCAAAGGCTATTCTATGCAGGAAATGCTAATGCTTTATTGAAACTGTGGTTTGGTCTTAATAAATGATACTTTGCAAAGGCACCATGCTTTCAGTCGTGAAAAATTATGCTGGCATTTCAAAGCTGGCATCAGTGCCCAATATTATGCAAATCCCCTTACTTATTACTGCATTTAATTCTGGCCTAAATACTTCACACTTAATATTTTAACAAGTATATGTCAATTGGATTATATAGAAAACTGTAAGTAAGGAATGGCTTTCTGCTTACTGAACTATAAAGAGAAGTTCAGTCCTTTGGAACATAAGATAAATGATATAATCTTAAATACTATGCAAAAGGATATTCTTTCCCCATTAAAAACTGACATAATCATAAACTTTTTCATTATTATTTTCCTAAAAAGCTTAATCTTGTTCTTCACAAAACCAAAAACTCAGTGGGAGCAAAAATTAAAAGAAATTCTGAATCATGTCTTAAGTCACTGATTTCCTTTACAAAGGTAGGTGTTAAAGTAACTATAGATCTATGTTTGACAAAAGATTAATATTTAGATGGTTGTGTTATCTAAAATATGCTGTACATGACTGGCCTTTACTCATGTGAAGCATGTGTATTCATTCAGCACAATGAATTTATTTATATACTTAACTGCATGACGTCTGTTCCTTTTTGCAGACTTTAAGTCCCCTGATATTTCTGACACTGTTTAGGAGAATTGTTCAAAAGAAGTTATAACCCTTTAAAGTATTATTCCTGTGTATCTAATACCTTTATTTAGAAAGGTACTTCAGCATTGAGGGTGTTAGGCCCAGTTTTCAAAATCTGGAACTAATTTTTTTCCTGCCAGTCTTTCACTGCATCCTTGACTGAGTCACATAATATCAGTTTTCAAGACCACTTAAATAACTTTTGTGTTTTACACAACAATCTCACTTTTGTGTCTTACTCTTCTCATTTTTAGAAAAAGATTAGTAGCAGAGTGCTTCAAGAGTAAATACTGTAACTGTTCTGAGGGTCTCAAATACTATATGTAGGAAGTATAAAACCACCTAAGATGAACAGATTCATAGTAACTTAGATGAAATTGCAATCTCTTAATCTTCTTCAAAAACGTGTGGAAAATATATTCATCATTGTACTTTTACAAAAGTGAAGACTGTGGAACACGCCACTGCAATGTGTTCACTGGGAAGGGTTCCAATGAACTTCTTTTAGAGGAATTTTCATACACAAATGAGAACATTTCTGTGACTGAAAAACAGAAGTCATATCCTCGATAAAGACTTTCTATATCATTCATGTAGAAATACATACAATCTAAAAATATAAATATTATGACTATATCTCATAATCAATGTCTGCTATGTATGGATATATAGTCATAAATATATCTATTTTGTGGATGATTTACTTTTTTATGTTTCCTTATTCATGGAAAATATTATTTTACTCATTCAGAAATCCATATTTGTGCAATGAAAACATGCCATTTACTACAAAGCAAAGGTAGAATAAGTCAAAGTACTCTTAATTCCTAGATGCCTGTCTTTATGCCCTGGCATGTGTTAAAAAGCTCAGTCAGCAAGGTTATTAATCTTATAAATAACATTACATTTAAATAGCACAAATGAGAAGGCAAGAAATTATAAGTAAGACCCTCAACTTTAAGGACTCTCTCCTTGCCTCATACCGTGGCTATGTCTTTTTGAAATTTTAAGAAAACACATACAATTTTAAAAATTTAACTTGAAAAATAACTGAAGTTGTCTACAGATTAAAAACATTATAGTTCCCACTGGAGTATGTGGAAAGACTGTGCTGTCCTCAGCTTGCCAGGATTCAAACACTGACAGAAAGGAGTTGTGCCACAGGATTTCCACAGGAGTGAACCAGGCAGTCCAGTGCACGGGCTGTAAGCACGGGGGAAAGCTCTTCCTTTAACTACGAAGTGCTTTGAATATTGGGCTTTTCTGCAAATGCCACAAAAGAGGAGTTGCCCACAGCTTGGGCACAGAGAAAAGCATAGTACGTAGTAGCTTTTCAAACCCAAACATTTGTCTTAGCTTTGCACGAGGATAGTATCAAATGGCAATCCTAGTAAAACTGCTGTTGAAAAGATATTAAATATATTGATTTTACATCTCTCTTTAAATGTCTGTGCTCTACACCTGATTTTCAATACTGCTTGGAGGCACTGGAACAGGTTGCCCAGGGAAGTTGTGGATGCCCCATCCCTGGAGGTGTCCAAGGCCAGGCTGGATGGGTCTTTGAGCAACCTGGTCTGGTGGGAGGTGTCCCTGCCCATGGCAGGGGGGTTGGGACTCGATGATCTTTAAGGTCCCTTCCGACCCAAACCATTCTATGATTCTATGATTATTGTGAAAATAGATTTGATTTTTATTCTGAACGTACTTTCTTTAATTGTATTTTGAATTCAAATGCCAAGTAGTGAGAAACCTCTATGAAGTGCTGTTATGAATAAGAGCTGATACTTCCTTACATATGCTATCCCAGTTTTACCAATGTTTAGGAATATTGAACATTAACTTCTCTAATTACGTCAGATCAATGGTCTATGTCAGCCTCACTCCCTCTTGCAGACAGTGGGATACTATATCTATTTCAGACTGTGGGAAGTGGTGCTATTTAGTAAGAGCAATTAAACCCAGACATTTTCTGCAGCTCATTGTCCATGGGGTCCTCCAGATGTTGTATCAAATCTCTTAGCGAGTTATTTCCTATACCTAGTCTTTTTACTGTCAGTTAATGGACTTGTCTACCGATTTGTTTAGTCTTTCTGAACCTGCTGATAATCTTGGTCTCCACAACCCGTGGTGGAAACAGGTTCCAAAATTCACTGCTATGTGTGGAAAGAAATATTTTACCTCTTCTGAAATAAGGAAGTCAAATATGAATGAGGAGTCAAACAGCACTTCAGACGAGGAGTTTGTTTACAGGATAGACAGAAAATTCCAGGCTGGGCAAGTTATGATTGTTATGGGATAAAACCAGGCTTACTAGCTATGCTAAAATTGTCTGTTTTAGCTACCTGTCTACATTTTTTTCATCTAACCTCACTTTTATTTGTTTGCCTCATTCAGCCACGTGATTTCAAGGCCAGGAACTGGTATGTCTGTGATTAGAACACTTCACACTTAACCTGTAACTGTATATTACTACTACTAGCTATGCAGAGAGACAGCACTATCTGGTTTTAATACAAGCCTAGGGAGCTGTTTTCCTCTTTAATTTAACTCTGGGTTGTACCTGACCTTGTTATTGGTGTTTCATTTTATCTTTGCAGATCCTTTATACTTTTTTCACTGCTGACTGTTCTTAATTTGGTACCCTCCTACGAAAAAGCTTGACTGATTACCATCTTTTCTTTTAGTCATCTATTAGAAGGCGAGCTTTTTTTAAAGCAGGTTAGTTATGGTTCATTTGGTAAGGTGAGGTGTCAAATTAGTTCTTCGAACCTTTCAAAAGAATGTTTCTAGAAAATACTTTCTCACAGAAGTGGATAGGAAAATGCTGTCAGACCCATTTCCTCTGGAAAATGAAGCTCTGGTAAAATCAAAGTGCTTCACGGAACTGTATCGATTTTGTTATTACTTAAGTTTTGGAAGAAAACAAACCTCATGACAGTGAAATGCATCTAATGCTCATGAACTTGAAATTAAAGAGTTAAATTATCTTGCTTTGAGATAATCATCCATACATTCACTATAATACAATTTTTATTATATTAAACTAAAATGGAAAAAGAACCAAAGGTATTTTAGCTGGACAAGGAAGGTGATGGTCGTTTAGAATCTTGCTATAAAGCAGACTTAAAATAAATTTTGAAATCTTTAATTCTTTTAGTTGAATGGTATTTATATTGTCTGTACAATTACATTCCAGCCAGAATTACTTTACTCTTACCTTGCCTTCCTTTACTTCCTCACACTCTTCTTTTGTCTGCTACCTATCATCATACAGTACAGGTCTCAGCTCCGTTAAGGCCAAATGCTTCATTAGATCTTCTGGCTTTCTTTCTAAAACAAATAAATAATAATGGGTATAAAGGACAGCTACTATTTATCATCCTCAGCAGTGTCATACATCTATAGTGAACATTTGAACCTTTGGAAGAAAGAACAGTAAAGAGCTTAGCAAGATGAACATTTTTTTCCTATTCCTTGTGCTTTCTCCTCTTGCAGAGCTCATTTTAGGCAATGAATCTGTCTTTTCCCTGCTTCCTCTTATTGGTCAGATGCACCATTTAACAGTTCATTTCAAAAATATATCTGTCTGCTTTCCCCTCCTTATATAGTATAAGGGCTCATTAAAACTGGATTTGTCTGTGGGTTCTCTTATAAGTATCACAATATAGGACCTCATTTAAATTGAAATGTACACTACTTTCTTCCTAGACTCCCTTCCAAGACTTGATACCATATAATGAATGATTTTTTAAAGGGTAATCTTACCATTTTTAGCATCTAATAGGCCTACATTCTGAAACAAGGAAGAAACTGAAATAACTTGCTTCACAGCACACAAGGATGGCATATTGCAATACAAATCACTGTCTCTTCTGTTCTCCCTCCTATAGAATCATTGCTTTTTATATTAAAAATATATGTGAAAAGATTTCTTAGTGACAGTGTGAAGTAAATTTGGATGTTCTGATGAACATCTCCCTCTCCCTACCTTGATGGGGGGAGTAGACTTATTATTCAGTTTCAGATTTGCATTTTCTGATGTTTCCCCCTTTATTCAAATATTCTTTCAAGTGTCCAGTAATGGCACAAACAGTCCTTATATTGAAAGGTATAGCTGCTGATCCCTTACATCCCAAACCAATATTTACTGGAGTAATCATGAGCATACAGCATCACATGAATCCAAATTCATAAATCCTTACACCATCTCAAGTTAACCCCTGTTGCGGTTTTTTGTTTTGTTTTGTTTTGTTTTTCCCCACTGGCAACTTGCATTCTTATTTTCCTCTGATTCTTTGAAAAATCCTGCAAAACTCCCACTTTTAGAATGAAAATTGCCACTAGAAAAATCTCTCCTCAGAAATCTTGAAGTTGTTCTCTAAGGTGTTGCTTGAGCCACCCTTTCAATTGTTAGTTCATTACAAAAGAACACAAATTAAGATCACTCCCCTCTCCTTCCATGACAAACACATCCTTTCTAAAAAGCTGGGGGCAGTTTTTGCATAAGCCAGAGGAAGTGTGCTGTGTTGCTATTTATAAGGCTAGATAATTTTAAAATACTTGTCAGAGATTTTTCTAGCATGTTCGAAACCCAGCTAATCAAGCAACTTAAACTCCAAGCAATGCAAGATCTGTTTCATTATTATCTCCCGTTCTTGCTACCCACAACTGTGGAAGCAAACTGGTCTGCTTTCCTTCTTTGTAGCTCCCTGAGAGACATTTAGCAGATTATCTGTCTGAAACAGGGAATTTCTACCTCAGCACGGGAGGAAAAAAAACCCATATGGATTGCTGAAGCAAATGGATTTGTGGGAAGGGAGGAAAATCTGTTAGCTCATAAGTTTAGGAAATAGGGACTAGAAGTTAATAAGCTTAGGGGGTAAGAATATATCTTGGGAGCAAACAGATTTATGAACACCTGCAACAGAAGGATTTGTGAAAGTGGATAAAAAACATTAAAAATGATGATGGGTGAGGGGTGTGGTAGAGTCAGAACAATAGGGAAGAACCTGAGTTCCTAACATTATATTTGAAGGTAAACTGATAGATTTCAGCAAATGCCTAAAAAAAGATGACGTGGATAAATGTTACATTGGTGTATACCCATATATATCTATAAGCATGCATATACATAGACAAAATACTGTTGTGGGCAAAGGAGTACGCATCATATATACATGGAAATTACAATTGTCAGCTTAATTATAACTTTAACAGTCTAAACAGAATACCTCACATTTATCTCCAGTCCAGCTAAGGTAATACTTCCCTCTCAGCACCCAGACTACAGAGGAGCTACATTAATAGCAGCTTTAAAATTGTCATGCAAGAAAATTTTCTAGTATCTATCCTTTTTTCTTGATGTTATGCTGTTGTACCGGTGTGGATTTGGGTCCAAAGGTCAGCGGTGCCAGTCTTCCCACAAACTGGGGAGGAAGCTGTCTACAAGAGCCATCTGCAGAGATGCATGATGTCCATGGTGGGGCTTTCTACCTCTCCAGGACTGGGATCCATTTGTGATTATTTTTATATATTCTCAGAGTCTGTCTCCTTTGCGCTGGTTCCCAGCTGTGGTTTGGAAATTGCACGATAGCCTCCCGAGCCACAGCAATATAAAGAAATTTTTTATTTCTTCAGTGACTACATTGGTGGGTCACACCTTTACCATGGGTGACATTTACAACATTTTCACTAAAACAGATGAAGCAGTGGTCAGTTGGTCATCAGTCAACTGTTTAACCAAATTAAGACCAGTTCACATCAAGGCAATCCCAAAGCAGTCCTGAGACCCCACACTGTCCATTTATTACAAAGTACGTGACCTTTTCCTAGTAATGGCCAAAGGTCCTGGTTATTGGGATACATTACACATAATCACATCTGAGGTGTGTATTTGCATAGAAAGGACATAAACTGAAAGTTCAAATGGATTGATGGCTTCTTAAAATATTTTATTTTGACTGTGTGAAATGGCTTGTGTGATGCTGAAATGAGGCTGAGGCTGCCAGAAAATCAGGTAGGTAAACAAAATCAGTTTTCAGCATGGTTTGAGCTTAACGCTTTCACATGCTGTGTTCTCCCATATTTACTATTATTTTTCTTTATTCAAAGTCTGGGAATTTCGATTCTAATTTTATAGGCCCATTTGCATGTTAAAGGATATTATATTTCCTCATGGCAACACAGTTTTACGCAGAGCTTGTAGGTAGAGTGTACAATGTTCTGTTAATTGTAGGAATCTTTTTATAGTAATAAGCTAATTGGTAAGATCTGCATGCAACATCTTCCTTCAAGATGTTTTACATTACAAATTAAGTTCACATTTTGAATAGATTTTATTAACTTCTTCATTTCACTTCTGATTGTGAAAAAATTAAGCCAGAATATTATTATAGTTTAATGATCGAAGAAAAACATTGGGGACCAAGAATTATTTGGGAGTTTGAAATAGCCCTGCTTGCTTCTGCAGTTATGGCAATGTCATTCAAGAGGGCAAGGGAGAAAGGGAAAATTACCTGTATGATTTAAGAAATATGCAATGGTGGGGAACACAGGGCTTCTGAATATACGATGTCTGTATCACATACAAAAGTACTAGGAAAAGTACCAATTCATCAGTGTAGTGTAATAAAAAAGCTTTTCTATGTTATCATGGTACACACGAGATTGTGAAGCTTCAAGGCCAAAGCGAATTCTTAAGCTTAGTTCTGTCTGCTCTTGCCATGTAAATAAATTCTAGGTGTCGCTGAAAGTCAGTCAGATGAAGGGTTATCAGGTTTTGGGTGAGTGTGCAAGCAGAATGAGTGATTCAGAAGAAGAGCTTAAGCAATCTGTACAGGATGTAACTTAAAGTAGTTTTGAGCAATCTAGAAGGATGGTTAGAGGCAGACTTGTTTTTGAGATAGAATCAGTCCTAAAACCTCCAACGGCCTGCAAGGAGTGGGAAATTGTTCCAGCAATACCCACGGGCTAATACTTCTTATAGAGGTAGAGCATGTTAGCCTTTCTCTTTTAAAATCCCTGTGTAAAGGTGATGTTTCAGTCTCCAACAAATGATTTTCCAGTCATTAGAATGCACATGCTAGAAGGTAGAAAGACAAGTCTGACATTGTCCTCAGCCTGTGGTGTTTCAAATACACTTTTCTTACTGGCCTGGATATTTCTCTGCCTTAATGATCACACTTTTCTCAACTAGCTCATCAGAGTTTTTTTTCTCCACTATTGAAGCTATGTGATTGCATAGAAAACAATAAAGACTTACTAACCAAGGAGAGGAAAAGAGAGCAAGATGAAGCCAGAGCAAGAATGCAGTGTGCTGGTTGAGACGCTGAACCTAGAGGGAGTTTTCCAATTACAGTTCCTCAAATAATGTTCCTGTATTTGTATTAAACATTTTTGAACAAAAAGGTCTGGGGCTATGACCTGGATATGGTGTCACAAAAATCGCCTTATCTGGCCACTGCCTGTGTGCTGTCTTTTTTTCCAATGATTCTCAATTTATTTTTATTCCCCAAAGCACAATTTTAACAGGGATAGAGAATATCTCTCTGTTTCAGAACTGTTTGTAACACTGAGTTTGGAGTAATCTCCAGGGATGTAGAAGCTGTGGATTTGAATTCCCTTAGAAATAGGAAGGAACTGAAACTGAGTAAAATGAAAATACTATTGCTAGGAGGGCACTCCTCTCTTGACTGCTGTTTCAGAAGGAAAAAAATATTGTGTTTTCATTTTGGAAGAAGTCTTAATTGGCTGGCAAAAGTCAGATGTGTTTTTAGAAGATGTGGGAGATCAAGTCCTGGAGGAAGCACCTGTGGAGGAACACTGTCTCAACACTGTGTGCTCTGATCAGCTGAACACGACCCAACTTACTACTCTTCAAACTGGAGTGATAGTCAAGTTGCACAAAATAGCCTAACTGGATTTGTTAGAGCAGTACAAGACAGACATGCACTTGTTGGGGAGGGTCCAGAGGAGGGCCACAAAAATGATCAGAGGGATATCCTTCTACGAGAGGTAGCTGAGAGAATTGGGGTTGTTCAGCCTGGAGAAGGCTCTGAGGACACCTTTTTGTGGCCTTTCAGTACTTAAAGGGAGCTTATAAGAGAGATGGGGACAGATTTTTAGTAGGACCTGTAGTGATAGGACAAGGGGTAATGGTTTTATATTAAAAGAGGGTAGATTCAGGCTAGATATAAGGAAGAAATTTTTTATGCTGAGGGTGGTGAGACAGTGGCACAGGTTGCCCAGAGAGGTAGTAGGTGCCCCATCCCTGGAAACATTCAAAGTCAGGTCGGATGGGGCTCTGAAGAACCTGATTCAGTTGAAGGTGTCCCTGCTCATTGCAGAGGGGTTGGACTAGATGACCTTTAAACATCTCTTCCAACACAAACCATTCTATTATTCTATGATTTGTCAGTGGAGCTCTGAATGTAAGATGAATTAGATAATAAGCAAATTCACATAGCTCAATAATATTTTTCAAGGTTACCATTTTTGAGAACAGAAATCTAAATTCTGCCTGTGTCTCTCTTAAATATCTGCTTACTTTTCTGAACTTGGGTCTATTAGTCACTTAAGTTGCTAGATTTCATTGGTAAGTCTTGGTTTAATGACCATCTATGAAACTGTTAATGATAAGTACGACACAGAAGCAATAGCAAGCATTGGCTTGAAATAGGCTTTGAAAATTTAATCAAACTAAAGCACATAAAATTAAGCATTAGTACAGAGGAAAAAATAGAGTTCACTTGCAGTCTAACTTTGAAGAAGAGTTAGTGAATGCAGAAAACGACAGCATGAAAGTCTGGGAACTTTTCCCTCCATGGGATTTTAAAGATTAATTTAGTAATTGTCCAGCTCTGTCATACTACTTGGCTTAAATTTCGTTAATGATCAGAGTCATCCATGTATTTGACAAATAAATGGAATTAAATTTGGTGTCAAAACTTTTTATTTGTGCAAAAATTATGAGGTAGACAAAATTGTAGAGCAATCAAGCCAATTTATTTTTTCTCCTTAGGATGGTCTTAACAAGTTCCAAGATGTGCCCCAAATGCAAAAAAAAAAAAATAAATAAAAGAAGCCAACTTCAGTTAATTACACTGAAATGAGTAAGTCCAAATAAAATGGAAACTTATGCTGAATTTTATTCTTTCCTGTAGATGACAATTCTTCCACAGAGGTCAAGGTTTGCTAAAGGCATATAAAACAAAATATTTAGTAATGAGGCATGTGCACTATTTTAAATGACTCAGGCTGAACTTGAGTGGTGGTAGGGAGTGATTATTTTTTGCTAAACTTCTTTCCCCCCTTAGCAGTCATTATATTTGTACTGCAGACTAAAGGCCAAAAGTCACGGGCATGGTCACAAAGAGGCTGTAGTTAGAGCTGTGCAAGATACAAAGGTACAATTTTTATTGTAGTCAAGAAGAAAAATCCACCACCTTTAATTTGCAAACTTCATGTTAGAGTTCCATGAGGTTTTTTTTCACCAAAAAATCAGGCTGATTGCTATGCAAGTTTGTAGAATCCTACTTAAACAGATTAAACATACATCAATAGAACCTTATACTTGCCTTTCTCTCCTTTTTAACAGACTACTTCCAAACAACTTTTCCCCC
>KZ511396.1:3128-16173 GCA_002844005.1 Limosa lapponica baueri | reverse complement strand
TTTTTTTTTTTCCTTACTGTAAATCAGGTCATTTCTACGCTGCTGGTTTTGTTGTTTTGTTTTTTTAAAGTAACAGTTCATTTTGAATCTGTTCATAGAAGAAAGTGTAAGCCTCAGGTCTTGTGCATGTTGCTGTGTCTCCTTCCCAAGGTTTGTGTTATTATTGTTGCCATGTAAGTGCTTTTCATTCCAATGCTTTGATGAAAATCCACCCAAACAAGCAGGAGACTGCTGTGGGGGAGCAAAATGGAAGCATTGACAAACTCTCAAGTACTCAACATGGAAAAATAGAAATACTTTCCCTCAGATCTTTCTTCTGTGTAATTTCTGGGTTTTTTTGGAGGCTCTAATACATGAAAACTTCTCCGACGGATTAATGTGATTAAATTAGTGACATCCTTTTATTAACGCATGAGGTAGTGTTGTCTATCTGTATATTAAACAAAGACTTTGTTAACTAAAATATGCATTGATTTACCACCTGTGGAACATTTTTAAACAGAATAGAAACAATCTTCCAAACTATAGATGACGAGGAGTTCAGTCTTCCAAACACCTCAGAAATAAGAGAAGTCTGCAACAAGTCATATATCCCAGCTTCATTTCCAAAAGAAAAAAGGTGTTGACTTTGTGTCTTAGTCAATTTTGTGTTATTTGGAAAATAAAAAGCAGAATTGAAAGGGTAAAAGATTTAGCTTTCTACTAACTGTGCTTCATGACTTGTGATGTAGGCTGTAAGTCAGCTGCAAGCAAGCCTTATTTGTCAAATAATTATTTTGATCTTTGTTTGCAACCCTAACATAAATTGATTAATGTTTACTCAGGTAAGTAGCCCTATGAAAAATCAATATTGTAATCATTCCTTGTTAGTACAGGAATGGTTGTGAAGTCCCTCCCTGCCCCTGCAGTCTTGCCAGCAGCGGGGGCAGGATGGTTAGGATCCATACATTATCACATCACATTCTGATTCCATGCTGTCTGGCTGTCATGGATGGCTTATCCTTTTATTCCTCTATCCAAAATACGTTTAAAATGTAAACCTCATTCATTACCTCTTGGGAAACTGGTAATGAAGTCTTTTACTTTGAGGTTGACAACCTAAGTCCAATGTGCGTTGTTCAAGCCTAGAAATTGTCTTCTGAGGGAGGAGAAATTAAGGGAAGTTTTGAATATGGTGGAGAAACAATGAATCTTCTCAACTGAGTTCTGTACTTAATGATTTGAATACAGGAAGCTGGTCTTGTGTGTAATACTATCATTATTTTTTGAATGTTTTCAAACTTACTGAAGTTAACTGAAAAAGGAGGAGCTTGTAGGTCTGATTCCAGCTAATGTAAATGGGCATAATGCTTAATTGAGCTACTGTGATTTACACTTCTTAAATCAGGCCAAGTACAGTTTAAATTGTTAAGTGGATTAACAGGATGTAATCTGCTTTGATGGGTGTATCTGATCAGTTTTTCCTTCTATCTGTGCAATGTAGTAAGAAACTAGTTTAAAAATTTGGTGAAATATAGCTTATACACAAAAATAGCAGAAGTATTGCATGATACATTCACATTTCCTGCATATGGGGAAAAAGTATTCTTGTATGAGTATGCTACTTTGCAAGTTACTCACTGGGTATCAGTATCACTGCACATACTCTCTCATCTTTGTCTAACTGGACGTGATTGAAGACATTGTATCTCATTAAAATATAAGTCTAAGTAATCATCCTTTGCATTTTTGTAGCTCTTCACTTAAAAGTTCAGTTCTTGTTGTTGTAAGTTACCTGGAATTAAAACCAGTCCATACATGATCTCTAGAGCATGAATATTCCAAGCTGTAGTTAGGTGCTGTAGCCACATTTTCATCTGCAGGTGATGTTTTACCGATCTATAGTTTGTATTAAGTAGCATGGCTAAGAATCTTACTGAGGTGGACAGAATATAACCTGCTTTGCACTCAGCAGGAACTAAACATATTGGAGTGTAAACTGTCTGCCTTTTATTTTTTTTTGACAGAAATATAGAGTAGATTTATATATTTATCCATTATTCATACATGGAAAGGACCCAAGGAATAAAGAGTTAGGAGTGTTTATAGCACTGTTCCTCTTGGACTGTACGTGAAAAAATTTTGTATCGGCATTTGTGGTGGAAAGAATGAGTCGGACTGTGAGCTGTCCCATAGGTGTGCCGTTCTGGCACAATGCAGTTAGCAAAGCCCAGGATTAACGCTGAAAGAACTGGGGATAAAATGCTCTTGGTTGTAAGGATTTAGCTACGGAACAGTCTTCCAAATCAAATCAGTGAAATCTGAACTCCTACAAATGCTTCCAGACTTCTGGTTTTGAGAAAGCCCTTTCATGACAAGTGACATCTCAATGTGAAAAGCTTCCTCTTGCCACCCTTATCTCGCTTTCAAGAAGCATGTAATAAAAAATGTTACCCTAAACAGTGCTTTTGTTTCTTAAATGTGACAACCTCCATTAAATCTGTTAAGGACTTCACTATTGCTTTTGATTTCCAAACACTGTAATATTGATCTTGGTGGTGGTATTAAATCCAAAGAATAGAGCATGCATCCTCCTGTTTGCTGTTGAAACTTAGGATAGAAAAGTAATGCATCCCCCAAACATGGTCAAGCTCTGTAAGTATCATACCTTCTTAGAAATAATGTTCTATAAAGAGTTATGCCTCACCCTCCAACTGTTGAGTGATAGTTCAACCATTATGGAATTGATTGTTTTAAATTTAGCTTGCTTATTGTCAGAGTCCAAGTGATTTTATGTAATATCAGATCTTGAGATTCTTTCCCCCCTAATTGTCATTAGTGTGTGTTTAATGTGGGTTTTTAATTACAAAATGACAGAACTTTAATCAATTAAACCACAGAACAAGAACAATCTGAGTTTTAGGAATATATATTCTGAAATGTCATATATCCATTATCTTTAAATTGTTCTTTTGATTCCTTTCTTTGAAGTTTTCCGATCTTATCGTCCTATATGTCCCAAAGCTCTTTCTCTTCTGATTTCCTTCCTTCACTGATTTTTTTTTTTTTTTTGTTTTTTCTCCTCCCCCTTAAGTTTTGTCTTCAGGCATCTCTGCAGTTCTCTTGTCATTCTCATCCCTCCGCAGACCTTCAGTAATTTTGGATTTCTGCAGTTCTCTACGTACACGTTCATTCTCATGGTCTTGCTCGTCCTTTTCTGGTTTAGTAAGGATGGAAGCCTGGAGAGTGAGGTTGAAGTTTGATTACCCTTGCGGAGGATAATAGAAAAAAATGTTTTTTAAAAGGACATATTCTAGCTGTTGGGGACAGCTCTGGAGACAGCCATGCTGGCCAACCATGGGACTGGGTAAAATTTGAATTAAAAGGAGGGTTGTGCCCAGAAAATAGGGGATGTGATGAGAATTCAGCTCCCTCTCTCCTTTGCGTGGTCTGTAGCAGGTGCCTTGGGTCACTTTTTTATCAGTTGCTGAAGTCTGCTAGTGCACTAACTTTTCTTAAGATACTGCGTCTGAGAGACTGCAAGTCCTTGATGTCAAATGTCCTCCCACGGAGAAAGGAAAAAGTGGCACATACTAGCTTTTGCTTTCACCTCCAGCAGCTCTAGTGCATGAGCAATAAGAAGGAACATTCATTTGAGATTTTTTTCCTCTCTTCCTTAATGGAAGAGAGGGATGATGTCTTCCAAAGTACACAGCAAGGCAAACGGAGGAAGGACTGATAGGGGTCAGTCTGCAAACTCATTTGCTGTAGGCATGCATATGGTTTTTTATCAGTTGGAGTGAATTTTACTGTGGTTTTTTTTTTCATTGAAATGAGCTGTAAAAGATTAAGGTTAGTACACAGAAATTTTTTTAGTGTCTTCAAAAAATTAAAAATACAGTGGTATGCCCACACACAGAATGCTAATTTTAGGTTAAGATTTTTTTTAGCAAAATCATGAAATTGTTAGAGTCATTTCTGAGCTGAGAACAAATTTGTAACATTTTTACATTTTCTGCATACAGCAATATTGAAGCATCAGTCTAGAAGTGATCCATGATGCTTTATTAGGTTTTGAAAAGTAATTTTATCAGAAGCCAGGAGTGTGAGTAATACGTAAATGTAAGTGATTTATATGTACTTATGCAGTCATAAGTGTTGCAGAAATAGTGCATGTTAGCGGTGCTTCTGATATTGCTGAGTAATGACAGAACAACCCTTTTCTATTTATTTTAGGACAGTGGTGCTTTAATTGCATCTGCTCTTTGGAAATCCTTGACACAGGCAATTATATTTGTTTGGATTACTGAAAAAAAAAAATTCCTCTGGCACTTACGATGTCCAGAAACCTTTTGTACTGTCATTTGCTTTGTTAGCTTTGAATATTATGATCAACACTTAGAAAATCTGCATGAGCTAACTTCACTGACGTTAAGTGATCCTACTGAAACGTGTTTATGTCTAAAATTCTGAATTTTGATCCTTTTGGCTTTCCTGTCTAATGGTCTTCTTGGAGTTGTTTGCTCACAGCAAAGAATTTAAAAAGCAGCTGTATAAGGATTTGCAGTCATTTACTTCTACTAGTGTCCTCTGTTCTTTCAGTCTGCCTGAATTCATATGTTGCACTTTGACTGCAGTTGGTTCATTTGGGGTGCAAAATTGTAGGCCGTACTCTTGAATTTCTGTTGCACTTTGTAAGAATTTAGCATTGGGTAATGCCTACTGAGCTGCAGCTGTTTTGCCCTGCAAAATAACACGCGACGTATATAATGCATAACAGGAAGATCAGTTAGTAAAATTAGAATACTCTTTCTTTTGGAAATCTATGGAAGCAAACAAGCGGTTTCATGGGAGGTCAACAACTTTTGCAAAATGAAACGCACAAGTCACAGTTTCATCGTAAGTATTTGGTATAGCTTGATACTTAACACTGTTGCTCTACAGTTGTACTCAGTTGCCAATTAGCAGCTTATTTTCACCGTTACTAGCACCTTCAGAAGAAAACTTGGCTATAAGGAAAAAGAAAGAAAAAAATGCATGTCAAAATGCAATTAAATATTTAGCTGTAGTTATTTGGTCTGGAAAAGACTCTGGGAATTGCCTCAGCTATGTGTTGGATGTGTATCTATCACTAGTTGTACAAACCAGCGGTATATGACTAGAAAAGTGTACTAAGGTGGAAGGCAAGTTAATCTTTATTAATGCAGTGCATTTCAGCATGCAGCGTAAAATACACAAAGAAAGAGTAAATAAAAGAAGGTAACGCCAGAGCACCAGCACTAATGCTAATTAGAAATTGCTAATTTCTGGATTTTTTTTCTCCCTGCTGTCATCAAAGTAGCTGCAAAGTATCACATTAACAGTTTTATTAAACGTGCCTGACTACTGTGTCTAATGTAGTTACTGCTGCTATTTTCTTCCCATTTTCTTTCTTCTCCACTATTGGTCTGTGAGGAAGAGATGACTCTGGATTGTATTTACAATTAAATAAGTTCATACAAGTACAGGCAGTCAGTAGCAGTTGTAGGGAGATCACTGATCCACATTGGAAGTGTCTACCCATAACCTGAAATACCATAGTTGCTCACGTGCATGCTCCTTGTGCTTTCGAAACGCTAAGTAAAAGGATTCTTTTAAACCACTATAACAATCTTTTTAAAACCAAACAATCAAAAAAAACCCCCAAAACCCCCACCAAAAAACCACAAACGAAACACAGAAACCGCCAAGAGATAAGTTGCAGCGCATTGCCCTGCATTCTGAAGGTGATCCAAGATGGACTTGGTGTGGTTTCATACAGTAAAATTCCACCTTCTAAAGTGGCTTTTCTGCTTTTCATCCCTCTCTTTGCGAGCGGTAAGCATTGAGCTGAGAGTGGAGATCCTGACAGGTTACAGACAGAAAGAAGATCTCTAAAGCAGCTTTCTCCTGTTAGGGGTTATGGAGAACAGGACCAGAGCCTTGACGTGAAACTTGTGCGGTGCAGGGGTCCTGCTGCATGACTTGACTTTACTTCTGTTGCTGGTGGTAAAAAAAGCTAGCTGATTGGGTTGGGGGTGTCTTTGCAATATATTTTGAGGAAATATAAAAATAAATCAAATGAATAGGAGGAAAAGAATTTTGAAAATGTAGTTCAACAAAATAGATTGGGTTATGAAGATTAAAGAATAGCAGATAAAAGCATCGGGCTTATTGAAAAGGGTAGCAATTTAAGCAAAATTAAGTTTGTTACAAGCCTTAATGAATCCGTACGTCATCATTTGTTTTCATTAAAATCCTGGAGTGCAAGCTAACTTAAAAAAAATAAAAACGTATGTATTATTGTTTAACTTCCTAGAAAGTGGAAACTGCCATTATTTTGGTAAGTGGATGGAAAGTTTGTCAGCTTTTGTGGTTCAGAAAGAGCCTCTGAGATAACATTGTCTTGAAACTCCTACAAGTACCAGCCTCCTAAATTAGTGCCTTACCTTGTTCTTCCTATATTCATTAAGCAGGAGGGGTAACAAGTTTTGTTCTTCTTTTAGCAGCTCAAGAACATCAGCATCAGAAAAATAGGGACTCGGATAGCTTGTTCTTCTACTATAGAGTCCAGGAGATTTTATACTTTATATGGAAGGTTAAAATCACAGAAGTACTTTTAAAATGTACTGTCTAAATCTTGTAGGATTTTCAGAATGACTAAAGAATATGGTAGATCTAGACAAAAGATGCTAAAAAGTATGAAGTAGCTTTAATGAAACTAGGCTGAGTAGATCTCTTTATTTTATAAGAAAAGGCCAGTGAGAAGGATATGACAAATACATATAGAATGATGAAAAATACAGAGAAACCGAATAGATTTGGTTTTTTTTCATTGTTTCAGAGCATGTAAAAATCTAGGAGGCATCTAGCAAAACCATCATGGAACAAGCTTTAAGAAAGCATAATTAATTCATACTTGTCATAAAATATTGTGGAAGCCAAACACAGATACGTTCCATGACAGTAGTACTCCGAAATGGCTCAAAGTGGTGCACAAAAGTGGCAAGATTTGGGTGGAATCGGAGTTGGAAAGGTGTAGCTTACACTGAGTGAACTGGTAAAACTCGGGGGGGAATAAACAGGCTTTTGAACATAGAAGTCCTTTTTCAGACTTCAGGTAGCAGCACCAATCTTTGAAACTAAATGCACATTGAAAAATAACAGCTCTGAGTTTAACTAATAAGATAAACTTAGCACTAGTAAGTTGATCAGGTACCTGAGAGAGAATATTATCAGAGATAATAGAATCTGTAAAAGATACCTGCAGTTTCCTTTTCTTGTTTGCAGACTGAGCTTACTGTTCTATTTGTTGTTCAAGGGAGAAGGATCTACATAATCCTGCTGCCAGTGTATTTTGTTTCTCTCCTTTTCTGTCTTTGGCTTGTTGCTTTGTGCTTATTAATGTTTCATAGGACTGATATTAGATCATTCAGCGTGCATTGCTGGTTTTTGCTGTTGGCTTTTCACAGGGCAGATAACGGGACAGACAACTCTTGGGTTGTGCTGATTACAGAATATATGGGTAGCTGTACAGTTCTGGAATTGATGCTGTTGTCAAAGTGGGAACATACAGGAAATATATGTGATATTTTATAATTGTTGTATCTCCAGTTGCATGACTGTTACTGTGTTCTCCTCTGCAATTTCAAGAGGATAATTCAATAGCCTGGTGTTTTGAAAAATACCAAGGAGGATGAGTAACAGTTCACACGTACTAGACACCTCTGATGTTTTCTCCCTTAGATAGCACGCAGTGGCCTGTGTGATTTGGGCTATGGGGATGTATTAAACTTTAACTAAGGGCTGTGCTCAAGGCCAGTCCTTAATGCAAAAGCGAGGGAAAGGCCTGGGGGAAAGGAAGAGGCAGAATTAGGCTGGAAATCAGTGTAACTATTGGTTCCCCAAAGCTACCCTTCAAAACAGAAAAACAAATTGCTGTTGCGGTGAGAACCTTTTATTCCTTCTATGTTTCGCTTTCGGTGTGGAGGCTAAATGAAACTTGCTTTGGAAATACTGTTTTATGTCAATGCATTCATGCAATAATTCTGCGTAAGGGAAGACTTTCCTGCTAGAGAAAAGCTTTGGATAACTTAATCACGTTTCAGCCCACTGACAAGTTGCAGGTGGTGCTCTGGCTGCTCTTCCAGAAAGCAGTGACTCATCATGACCTACAGCAGGGTTAAGACATAGGTAAACCCATGTTGTGCTGAGTTTTAAACTAAGACACACATTTGGGTTTTTTCCACATTGTTTTCTAGAAATTCAGTACACTCAGTTGTGATTCAATAAATGTTCTTTTTTGACAGAAATGCCAAGCTTGTTAAAATGCTTCTGAATTCTTTTAAGAGGAGTCTTTAAAATGCTTTAGATAAATTGATATGATTAATTGTTTCATGAGATATTTCAGCATAAGGAAAATAAATGTTGTGATTAAAACTGTGTGAGGTTAACTGGCTGAGAGCAAAGAACAAGTAGCTACTATGCTTGGAAGGAGAGGTAAGTAGGGATAATTTAGCAGTTTTGGACTTGAATTCATGAAGACTGTTCACTTACAGTACTGGTATGACTTAAGTTAAAAAATGCTGTAGGTGTGGGTGAGAATTTTTGTTGTATTGCGAATTGTCTTCACTGAAAAGTCTTGCTTTGTTTTTTCTTATAAGCAAACAAAGCAGTCATGGGATGCTTCTCGTGATTTGGTGGGATTTTCTTGTAAGTGGATTTTGATTTCTGTGAACGCACTAGCAGTGCACGTCTTGAAGCTTAGCCCATACTGTTGTGGAGATGTGATACGTACAGGTCAGTCAGTGTAGACCAGCACTCGTATAAGTGCAAGGACAATGTGAAAGTGGGTCTTGTCAGTTGGGGACTGTGAGGAAGTGGGAAGGAGATATAAAGAGAGTTAAATGACTTATTTTAATTAAATCCAAATTTAATGGCCATGTCAAATCACCATCTAGTCTGTTGAAGGGTTCCTATGTTTGTCATCCGTTACTGGCACATTAGCTTTATTTAGCAGGCTGAAAATAATTAAACAATGTAATTATTACTATTCTATGTTCTAGTTTCATGTTTCTTTGTTTCAACTGATGATTTATGGGATGAGCAGCATAGCACAATTGTTTTCTCTTTCAAAAACAAAGAAAATGTATCCCATTTAAGTAGACACAATGTATTGGTTGTCTAAGGTAGCATGTTTGAATGTTAATGTAAAAGCAGACTGAGTAGAAGAGACATACCTCCCATAATTTGATTCTCATACTGTAACTATTTGAGAATACAGTATTTCATATTGTCAGGAATCAGTCATATCAAAGCCATTGTGTGCTACTTAATTTCTTAAGTCTTTCTGCAATTCAGTTCCATTTTTGTGTTATTCTGACAATATTCCTCAACATTTACATTTTAAATAAGTTGATATATACACTTAACTTTTCCCTATATTGAGCCCAGTATACAATATTTAAAACCATGTTTTTCAGCTTGGATGGGTCCCTCTGAGCAAAAGTCTTTAGTAATTCATGTTCATACTTCCTTGACTCTAATCTAGAAATGTTCAGTCTGTCATGAGGTTCACGTCACTGGCTATGATTGAAAGAGGACCTTAATACTTAGTTGGTCTCCAAGGCATTTAGTCTTAAGAGGGATATGGAAAAGAAATGTTGGAATTTGTCTAGAATGTGATTGTAACAGGTATGGTTTTGTTTTGCTTGCATATTGTGCACAGTATAAACCATGCTCATTTTTGAAAAATTCATCTCTTGTTTTAATTTCTCAGGATCATCTGCTACAGAGCCTAAGCTAAAACAATATTGTTGGCTCAAAGATAGGAGGATTGTGGTCGTCTTTTTTTCCAGGGAATGCATTAAGTATGGAGGAACACTTTGTAATCATAAGAACTTGTTGTGACATCATGACTGTACTTGACGTGTTTAAATTTTCACATGTGACTAGCTATTTAGGAAAATGTTGAGCATGAAATTAAGCATGTAGGTAGCTCACTATAACAGACATGTCTGTATTTAATGTCTTTATAAAACATCTAAGTTAATAATAGTTTTCAGAACAAGAAATTGTAAAATAATTTTCCTTTAAGAAAGGAAAAAGAAATGGTTTAATAAACTTCATGGTCATTCAGACTCTGCCTCTGATGCACTTTTTGGGAAAAAATAGGCTTTAATTCAAGTACCCAGATTTGTAGGACTATGTAGCTGAACTTTGTTTCATAAAATGAAAGCAGTTTTAAAATGTTTCTGATACAATTAATCTTTAGACATGAGAGAGGAACTGCAGAGCAAAGGTTAAATTTCATGTATGATTCTTATAGAAGGGTATCAGACACTGAGAGGGTATTGCACACTTAATTTTGAACCGTATCTCAAGACTTTTTCTTTCATTTTCTTATGGACCGTGCAGCCGGTGCAGGACTGGGGTTCTGCGTAATTTTTTTATATTAAAAATGTGTGGTGTACTTGATCAGCCTTCAAAAAGTAGTTATGTCTGCGGTAGAAATGTGGGACTAAAAATTGGTGGCATTATGGCAAACTCTGGCCAGAAGACAAGAAGATACTGCCCTTGTCTTGAAAAAAGTTGCCAAAGAATTGTGGGCCAACTTGAACTCTAAGCAAGAAGTCTGACTGTGTTTTATAGTGGGGTGTATTTAAGACCTGAACTGTTTTGAAGATGAAATCCCAAATCATCCAAGGATTGAAGCTTGTTTTTCAGTCCAGTTTGGCAGAATGCTGAAGTGCCTACTTAATTTCCATAGATGCTTAATCAGATGCCTGGGGGAGAGCTGCAGTTGCAGATGTTGAGTAATTTAAGTCAGACTCCTTCCTCTTTTGAAAATCAGCTCTATTTTTACAAGATAGAATCCCTAGATTATCTTTTTAAAGCAGGTTCCTATAAGGATTTTTTTTCCTCTAGAGAAAAGGTTTTACATCAAAAAGATGGCGAATTTCCTGTTGGAGTGGAGAAATAAGAGTTTATGGACAATGTGAATACTAGAGCTTCCCATCTTTGAAATTGCTTTTGAAGGCAAACACGGATAAGTTTAGTGTGTTACTACTCAGAATATTGTTCTACATGTTATTTTCTTCTTGTTTGCTGTAGATCACTGTGTATTTAAATGCTAATACTTTGTCCAGGTTAAGCTATATTCATATTACATGTGCAATTTTTGATTGACTCATACCTTATGTGTAACTCTCTGTAGATAAGTGAAATGCAGGTGAATGTTCTTTTTTTGTGACTTTGTAGCATTTGGGGTCTAATGGGATTACTGCAGCTCGAGCCTTACCTCCTGCAAATCAGTGAATCAGTGTCAGTTTGGGTTCAGGCAGGTACCATACTGACCACAGTAGCATTAGGCTGAATAGTTGTGTGGTTAGAAACCAGGAGGAACAGGGTGGTAATAATGCTCAGGGTCTGTCTGTTAAGTGTGATGTCCTTAGGCGATCCATTTAACAGAGAAAAGCAAAATAACCCTTTATTCAACTCCCTGCCCCCTTGTCCAAACACACACAAAAATGCAAAACAAAGATCTAACAGTGCAATTGGATGAAATAATCTGTTTCTACACCAGATCTGGCAATCTGCTTTACTTCAGTCAAGTGATCTGTGTTTATTTATATGTTTGTTTAAAGCATTCTGCAGGTCATCTGGGAATGTTTGTCTAAGGAACGCCATTTGGGTATTAAAAGGTACCACTTTCTCCGTGTGGCTTACAAAGAAGGAGAGAAGGACAATATTTGTAGATCAAGAGATGCAGACTCCAAAAAGAAATGCTGTTCTTTTCATAACCTCTATATAAATTCTTCCAAAGGTAAATTAAAGCCTTCACTTTACAAAAGTATCATGTGACAAAGATTCTGCCTGATGGTAAGCCTTGTGTTTTTGCCCTCTGTCTTTCCCAGTAAACTGTTCCAAGGTTCTGCTGCAGCCACTGCTAGGAAATTGCAGAGTGTTTCAAGGTTGAATTGATCTAACTGTAATTATTAGCTGCTGGATCCTATTGCGTTATTATCAGCAAGGTTGAAAAGGTCTTGCTACCAGATCTCCTTCTCAGTGAGTAAATGCTTATGTCTGGTAATCAAATGACCTCTCATTATTCTCTTCGTTTAGCTGACGTAGGCAGGACTCCCTGTGACTTCCGAAATGTAAAAAGGAGAAGGCAGAGGAAAATAAATGGTGAATGATGATGAGAGTGTCAGAGGTAAACCAAATAAGATGACAATTATGAAACAACTCCCACTTCAGGGACAGAAAAATTGTCTGAGAAAATTTGAGTACACCTTTAGGTCCTTTCCCAGATCTTTGAAGTCCTTCACAGCATGTGAAATGGTGCCTGGCATGGCCAGTGGTGCCAGTGTGGATCTTGACCAAGCACTGCATTGCAATTTTCAATGACCATCTTTAAAGTGATTACTGTGAAACAGGAAGATGCTAATACAAACTTAAAGCTTGCCTGAGACACGGGGAATGATGTTTCTTTGAACAGTATTTAGGTTATTAAGCCACATGTTTCATTAAGACAAACAGAAGAGATATCATATCCAGGATACGAAAACGTTTGAACACTTTTCCCCCTCCGACGTTATTGACTTTCCATTTACATCTGTATCCAGTGTTGATTTAAGCTCTAGTTTTGGGACCACTTACTTTTGTGCGAATTTCCATGACATTCATTATGGATGCGCAAAGTTTGCGATGTTGTAATCCTCTAAATTTAGGGATTTGTAAGGTAACAGAGGAAGGGCTAAGAACAGCTCTAGGAAAATGGTGATTGAAGGTTGCTACTACCAGAGCCATTCATCCAGCCTGCAGCCCACTCTCTGTGTGTTCTGCAGCTGCGCCAGGAAATATGTCGCATGAATAAATCGGGCAGTTGTGGCCTATTCCCTCTTTCTTGGCTCAGCTTCAGAACAAATCAGGAGGTGTCCATGTGCACATGCTCTCTGGCAAAATACCCTTTTCAGAAGTGTTGGAGGAGGGCGTGTAACCCAGTAATGTGTACGTACAGAATTTGGTGTGCACACACAAGTTCAAG
>KZ511392.1:0-12822 GCA_002844005.1 Limosa lapponica baueri | reverse complement strand
ACTTCCTTTCCTTCTTACAATTATATCATCAATCAAGAATCCATAATTATATTAAAATTACATAAATAATATAAAAATATATAGACTATAAATTATATAAAATTGTATTATAAAACAAGCCCAAAAGAGAGTAAGTTTCAAACCTGCATAGTCCTGTTCATTGACACAAATTCCAAATGATATTAGAGTTTTCACCAGAGACAAATCTCCTCTCCTTGCAGCAATATGCAGCTGGGTTTCTCCTTTTGCATTTCTTTTAGTTTTCATCTTTCTCCTAGCCCTTGTATTATAGGTATCATGTAAAATTACAGCTTCTTTTCTGGTAGACAGGGAGGATTCTAAACACATATAGGGTGTTCATTAGGAACCACAAAAATGTTTCATTATAAATGAAGAAGTAAGCTTCATAACTCACTTGAATTCCTGTAAATGTGTACAATACTGTTGCCTTAATTATTCAATAATATTAATTGACTGCATCAAAAGGTTAAAGGTACTGTGTAACAGCTCAGATAACAAACAAACCCTATGCGAAAGAATTTTTTACCGTTCAAATTTAGATGACTTAACAATGGTAAAATGGATTAGGGATCAACAAAAAAGGCAACAAGGCTGACGTTTTATACTCTATAGAAGTAGGGAGTATGTTACATTTCTCCATGGACTGCTTTCAAGTTACCAGACATGACTGCTAAATATATAAAGTACACACATATAGGTATTTAAGGAACTATATAAAAGTGAAGACTTGACCAGCATCTCTTTTCAGTTCCTAATTCTGTATAAGGGAAGAGACAGGTTTCTACATAAGATATTTTTACAGCTGTAATGTGAAAAAGTCCTGATTACAGATGTTTGATTAATGTCTAGTGACATAGCTGAACTGTCTTTTAATTAGACCTGTGCAGGATTTGACCCATAATTGTAAATAAACTTGATTTAATCCTTTTCTTATTGGTCCACAAAGCAAACAACATCCACTTCAGATTTTATCATGTGATCATCCAACAGGTCCTAATTTTAAGGCTTCAGTTAACAGACATATCAAATTGTAGAAGATATAAAAAAAAAACAACCCAACAGATTAAAAAGGAACTGATCCTGTATATAGTGTAAGAATAACCCCTTCCCACAAACTGCTACCGAAAAGGCAGGGTGTATAAATCTCCAAAAACTCTGCCATGCCTGTTAGCTTTTTTTTTAAAACTTATGTTCCTGCTGTTATAATACTGTGCTATCAGATTTTTTAAAAAGTTCACTATGTTCTTTCTCAGATTTCTTGAAAATCTGTAATTTGTCCAAAAACCAAAGCACGAGTAAGGTTTTAAATCAGCATTTTGTAACTCTTATGCATGTTTTTTTTTAATTATTCATACAAACAACTACTTGGTGCATCCCAAACATTTCCTCTTCTCATCAGACAGGCTGTCTTCTCAGATATTTTCAGCTATCAGTATCCATTGCTATCAAATATCCTCCATGATTTGACAGCTGCCCTTCTTCAGGTTCCTCCTGCCTTCTGAAAAATCTGCTTTTCCAAGGTTTCCTTTAAGCTAACCTACTGAACTTGTCATCCAAGACTGTTTGGAAGAACACAAAAGACATACTGCAACTATATTAAAGATAGATATGTAGTAAGGATATATCCATACTAATTTTAAACTAGCTTGTTCAGGCACTGCTGAAGCCAGACCATGGCAGGATGGAGCCCCCTAGAGGCTCTTCGAACCTGTCAGAAAACATTCAGGTGGCCCTCTTTGCATTCGGGGTGCTTGGCCCACACAGTATTGGCAACCAGCAGAGCTAAAGAGTTTCTTTTTTAAATGAAAACTGAGATTCTAGAGCACATGGAGGGGTCACATTATTGAAATATTCCTCCAATCTGAGACCTACTTTTCTGTAAGATAAGGTACTGTGTTTTGTCTAAGAGCCTCAAGGTCTCAACTCCCAAAGCCATCATCCACTTTCTGGTTCTTCCTTTTCTTTGCCTTTGATTCACGAAAGAGTATCTTAGGGACTCTTAGAGATGTGGGAGAAAAAAAGGTCCACAGCAGCCCATTAAGCTAATGACCCTTAGCAGCATCGGTTGCAAATGAACAGAAATAATTGCAAAGTTTTCCTGTTAAGTTGTCACGCACAACAGTTTTCTTCATGGTTGTTAGGAAACATCTGCAAAAGCATAATGGGACATTGGTATGTGAATCACAAAATACTGGTTCTCTGTGGAACGCCCTGCCAGGTGGGTCATGAGCAGGAAAGATCAGGAACTTGGCAAATACAAAACCTATCAACACATGTACAAAGATAAATTGGAGAGAACACAGTGATCAGCAATCAGACTACATCAGGCATCCATACCCCAAAAGCCTCAAGGAAAACCTCCTTCAAAAAGACATTTGAATACTTGAGCATTGGTCTATGTGTAATTCTTTCCACAGATTGAACTTTAAGAAAAGAAGCAAGCTGTTTGTACCTTCCCTCTGTATAGGCAGAATAGGAACACTGAGACCCTAGTTAAGTGACTGACTGTAGATGAAAGCGACACTGCGTCATTTAGGTAAAGAAGATTTTTATTCAAGAATAGAATAATATAAGCAAGACCACTGGGACACAGAAACAATCAGATGAGGTACAAAAGCCAGTTAATGAAGAAGAGGCACAAGAAAGCAAAAAATATGAAAATCCCACAAGTCAGAAAACATCCCATCTTCCACTTTTTTTCTGCTGCAATCTGAATGCCATTGTCTCACTCTCTAAAGCTGTTAATGCCGTCCACTGTATGAAGGGCTATACTTTCAAGCATAACCTCTCAAGCAGCAACATTCTCCTTGGATTACATTTTAGCTGAATAAAATATTACCTGAAGAACCTCTTTTGTGGAAAAAAAGTAATTTGTGAAATGCTATTCCAGGAGACCAAGATGTAAGACACATATTTGGAATAAAGTTTTTTAAAAATCATAATGGTATATATAGGAGGTAAAAAATATAAAGGAAAAAAATCCAAAAATATATTAATGTACATAGACCTTATTATAAAGATTGGGCAGGAATATAGGACCTACAAAAAAGAACAACTCTAGGGAAAGGAATAATTTCTATGTTCAACATTCATTCTTCCAACAATTAGCAGTGGATGATGACATGTATCAGATATGCCACGGATTTTTTTCCAGAATGATGTAAGAAGGCATTCCTACAAGAAGAGGAACCAATCTGGAGATAGGAAAGCTAAGTACTGACACTGCCAAGTACTGGAGAGCAGTAATTAACAAGAAGCACCTACTCCTTTCCTTCTCCCTTCATCTTCCAAAAGAAAATGCAAGCTTGCAGTCCAGAAACTCAAGAGAGCAGGAACTTACTCGGGGTTGAAAACTAGCAACCACCTGAGTCAGGAACAGGAAACAGCTGTAGGCAGAAGAGGACAAGAAGACTGGGACTATCAAAGACAAAAGGGTCAGCAGGAACTTCACAGTTCCCTGGATGTTTTTTGTCATGTGCTACAGGTCATTGAGGAGATTGGCTGATCAGTCCTTAATTCAACTTGTAAGACTAGTGAGCATCCAAACTCTCCAAAGAGAAGGAGGGTACTAAGCAAACAACAAAACAACAAAAACAGGTAAATAAATGAGAACATTGATAGTATGCGCACAGATGTATTTGTGCATATTGTGTGCACGTGTGTGTATGCGTGGGCGTGTATATTTGTTATACGTACTATTTGAAGTATACGTACTTTTGAAGTGTAAGTATGCTGTTATGTACACTGGTTCTAAAAGCATTTAATGGATGTAGAGCAGGAATCCCATTGTTTTTCAAAATATATACGATCTACTTAATGCAAGCATTCATTTACATACCATTCAAAGGCCACCAAAGTTTGACCACCAGATGCCAGCAACATATAACTGCAGGCCAAGGAAGAAACTAAGTTTTTTTGTTGCACGTGGAAAAAAAAATCAGATGTTATATCCACACAAATACACATGCATTCACACATACTTTTATGAATGTATACATATTAAACCCCACCTTTTCCTGTGTATGTATATACAAAGCATACATTTACAGTGACACAGTAGTTATTTGAAAGGGAAAATTTCACAAAGCCAGAAACAATTATAAATAAAAACAGTTTGAAGAAAAAATGTCAGCAGAAAAATATGAATAATAGCTAGGAAGTACATCACACATATCCCACACTCAAGATGAAAAGTCATACGGATTCAAAATCTAACGTGGCTTAAGAAGGGAATTAGAGAGCAACAATAAATGAGAAATGAAAAAATGGGAAGTGGTAGCAAATAAAAATAAGGAGTTGCAGAAAACTGCTGCGGAAAACTAAAGAGTACAAGGAGATAGTCACAGATAGCTAAGGTCCAAAAAGGTAGTATTTTAAAATCTAACAAAGCCAGAAAAAATATTTCCCAAACTCTTGATTACTACAGAGAAATGACAGAATTATCTAAGATAATCAGAGATGTCAAAATACTCTATGCTGTATCAAGGCAAAGCTACACAAGAAATTCCTGTCATCTAATGACACATTTTTTTTCATTTCAACACAAGTTAAGGAGAATGCCAAATGATATGAGGATAAACATTTTTGAATCATCTGTCCAGATGTATTATATTTAAAAGTTTTAAGAGAGCAGGGATCCCATCTGAAGGACAGGTTTTGGTTTTAGTAGGTCTTGAGTCCTATGGTTCTCTGGTTCCAGAAAGAACCAATGCACAAAAGATGACTGCCAGCTTTACAAAAAAGCAGCAAGTGAAAAATACTTGGGGCTTATGATGAGCCATCAGCTGGACAGTCTCTACTGTGATGGCAAGGCTACAAGATAAATCCAAGTCATAGACATGGGATGAAAATCCTAAACAGAAAGCTGTACATACAGGCAAAAGAGAATATAACTACCAGAGGAGACTAGAACCTTACTCTCATAGAAGTAGGTTTGTTTCTATATTACAGCTAAAACCAAATACACCAGCACAATCAGAACCTATGCTGATTTGTGCCTGATGAGGATATAGTCTATAAAATAAACGTGGATATCTGTGTGCCAGATATACAGAGAGCCATGTTTTCTTCTTTGATCTGTGGTATGTAAAACAGTTAACTGAGGACCAATTCAGTGTCATTTTAAACTATCATTTACATAACATAGTTAACTAAAGATCAATGTAATATTACTTTAAGCTCTCAGTTATGATCCTGCATCCCCTCAACCACAATGCTGAAAGACTGATGAATGTAACATAAACAAAACAGAGTTAAGTATATGCATTCTGTAAAATACAGTACTGAAGTTCTGGAAATATTTCAAGTATTTGGAACTCACTAGAGTACATTGCTTTACAGGCTGCATGTATTTTTCTAAACTTTCCCTCATGTATTACAAAGAGCCTTCTTTGTGTACGTCTGGAAAATACTCCACTGTTTTTATAAAATATTAATAAATTCTCACCTGATTTCTTGGGTGTTTGCTGTTCTGATGCCTGACTGGATTGTGATTGATTAGATGAAAGCCTGGTTTTGTTGCTACTGGAATAAGAGGCTGCCTTTTGGCTTGTCTCTGGAGAGTGTAATCTTACTCTTTTAGCCTGGACTACTTCTGTTTCAGTAAACTGTGAAAGCACGTTGGTCTTCGCATTTCCTTCTTGTCCATTTTTTTCAGTGCCTTCTGTTCCACTTACTCCAGCAAACACTCCTTCATCTGTTTGTTTAATAGAAGAATTTAAGAGTATTTACAGCATAATACTCAGTAATTTCAGAAATTATAACTGATATTAAAATGAATGTCAAAATGACTACCTAGTCTAGGTTAAAAAATGCCTGCAGTAATACACTCAATTTTTGAAAATACTTTAACATAAGAAATCCTGTATCTATTATTTGCCGTATGTTAACGTACTGAGATTGAATCAAAACAATTCAAAGATTCTTTTATGAAAATATGACCTTTATTGTTTCTTAGGTATTAAAAATAATAAGGTACCTAAGAATTTCATTCTAATTATTGTAATGACCATTGTGGTCACAGTTTGGAAAATACAACAGAGATCTGGACATAAAACAGACCCCAAAAATACAAAGCAAAAATCTAGTTAATCCGGCATAGTGGACTGTACCACAACACATTCCATGTGTCTGCTATTTATTAATGGCAAAATACATTCTCTGGAGCCCAACAGATGGGTTTTTTTTAATAAAATACAGAGAATGCTTACAAAATACTCACAAAATCATTATTTCCAAACAAAACATGGCACCTGTTTTCTGGGAGGTTTCTTTCTGCATGTTTTCCACCATCTGAAATGAATAAGGAGACTTGCTGTCTACATTAACACGAAAATTCAAATCTGCTTTTGTGTTGGTCTCCTGAAGAACCTCTCTCTTTTGTGTAAGTTGAAGTGTGCCCTTCTCAGGGAGTTGTAAAGCTACAGGCTCGATCTCTAAGCTACTAGCTTTTTCAGTTTCCATGTGACATCCTTCAACACTTTCTTCTGCATTAAGTAGGATCCTCCCTCCTTTCTGTGGCTGTGGAGCATTTTGTTCAATGGTGCTTTGTACACCACTGGTAGAATTATAAGGACTTCCAGAAACACCTTCTCCATTAGTAGCTGCTAAAACCTCATGTGCTACCAGTGATCCTGCATTTGCTTGAAGTGTCTGTTCAGTGCAGCTGGTTCCATCTTTGGACATATCAGTAGAAATGTTTTTCACTTCATTCACAATAGTTTGTTGCAATATGTCTGTGCTGTCTGCACACGCTGGTTCTGACCCATCTGTCTGTAAGGAAATCTGTTCAAACAAAGGTAAAGAGAGTTTTAAACTTAGAGCTGATCCATTAATTTTGTTTCTGTCAACATCAGATTTAACTTGATTTGTCGAGTTTTTCAAAGAAATAATTTGTGCTGAAGGTATTCTCGTATTGGTATTTAGAGTCCTGTCCCTTAAACTACTACTGTTTTTCTGCTTGAGACTATGTTGATCACTATCATAACTCTTGACTTCCTGTTATAACTTTAAAGCAGACACATTATGAGAGGAAGTCAAAGCAAGTACATATTGACTGAGAATCAAGTTCTGTTAAATCAGTAGTCTGAGAATGCTGTGCAGACACTATTTCTCCAGAAACTATTGATGTTGGGCAAGGCAAACTGGTGATCTCCTCCCGTTAAAACAGAAGTTGCTGAGCTTCCACCAGTTCTGCCCTTTTCTTCTGTAAATGGATTTTCACTGTTGCCACTGTTGAATTCATGTTCCAGTTGAAATTCTGTCTGACTGAGTTTTCCTACAACATTAACTGGGATGCAACAATTATGATTAGAAACAGCAACAGCTGTGGCCCATTTCATTAAGTCCAGCATCAGGGAAATACATTTTCTGTAATTTAACTGTTCCTTGATTTTTAAGTGGACCTAACCATGAAGTGCATCTAACATGAGACATTATTTCTGAATAGTTTTACTCTTGGCTGTAGTCTCTGCCATATGAACAGCAGATCTATTTGTCTTTTTTGAACCTGTATTTTTTTTCATTCGTTTTTCAGAATCCTGAAGAATTTGTGTATTTTATCAAATTTGGTTTTCTGTTTTGCTCACTTTCAGCAAAACTTCCTTTGATGCTTTAGTATTATCATGTTGAACTGTCTATACATTCTATCTATACTATTCTATCTATACTATTCTATCTATAAAACAGGCTATATACTTAATCTCATTTTCTGATAAAATTGCTTTATTATATACTAAAAGAAAACTGTGCTATTGTAAAATCAACTTATTTCCTCTGCCTGTGCAGCTTTTTAATACAGCAGGACAAAGAAATTAGGGAAATATGCGTACAGAAGCCTAAAAATTAATGGGTAAAATCCAATGATAAATATTACTCAAGTGCTTTATACTTTTATTGATTTTGGAAAATTGAACTGGTTTCAAATTAATGCTCTGCCTTTAAAGAATTAAAACTACATTGCTTCTGTAGTCATACACCAGAGCTACATTTTCGCATTTCCGGCAAACTTCTCTGCAATGATTCCAGGAAATTATAAAGAAAGGGAAATAACACAGCAAAACCACGCAGAATTAACTGATGCCAATCTCACAGCAAAACTGCTCCAAAGGCCAATGACTAACTAGAATTTTCTGTTGCTTACTTTGTAACTGGAGATAGAATCAGAACACAAACACCACAACTCAAACAACTATTGAAATCATCAGCTGCAAAGCCACAGAAATAGGTTTTCCGAACTAAATGTTTACAACACCTTCTGCTCGGAGAATATCCTTCCTCAATCAACTAATTTTTTAAAGTGTAATCTAAGACTACACACCAGGAATGCTGCTATAGCATAACGTTTCTAAGGACACTGGAGGCTACACTACTGTGAGTAACAAGGACAGTTATCACAACCACATAAAAGTTTAGGAAGCAAGAATAAAGTGCTTGTGCACACTGTTTCAGATATTACCAGTTATCATTGCTCAAAGGGGAGAAAATGAGAGGGGGAAAGCACATCTTTTAATGTCAAAAGCTATCGTGCTATATGCAAACAAACTATGACCCAAGTGAGTGATCATGGTGTCTTGTCTTCGTGTGAGGCACCAGCTTCCCCATTTTAGTGGGGTCTCATGGCGTAACTGTGCAACCCTGTGCAACAGTGGCTCCCCCAACCCTCAAAACACAACACATCCTACTAAACAGAGGCAAGAAGCCCCTACCCTACTGCTACAGGCTAGGCTACATCTTGCAGCTTCAGTCAGGTTTCTGTAAAGAGGCACTGATGTACCATGCTTGTTGTAACTTACCTCTGCAGCACTTGCAAGAACCAGCAAGAACCACTGTCCGTGAAGAGGCAACTGATTGCCTCTGCCTTGCATCTCCATCTTATCCGAAGTACCAGTAAGGATCAGCAACTGCTTGCCAAAGAATTGGCTTAACACTGAATATCACTCTGTCTCAGTCTCTGCTAGGTATGAAGCATCTAGTACATTATGTGCTGGTTTTGAAGCACATTTCAGAAATAGTCATCTGCACACTGCTAGCAAGCCCTTAACAGTTCAGCATCAAACTAACATTAGGATTCTTTGTAAAGATGTACCTGCTGCAGGTTTGTATCCTCTACACTTTGAGTATTTAATATATTCTTTGAATCATCTCTACCTGAAATGAAAATGCAAGACAGAAAGAACTCAGAATTGAAGAGTGACCATAATTTTTTACTTAACATGTTTTACAATTTTGTACGTAACATTACTTAGCACATTTAGCTCTTCAGAAAAATTATCAAGCCATAAGGGTTTCATTAGAATCTAAACCATATCCATATACAAAATACGTATTAAAATCTTGTAGTCTGATCTTTGTTGCAGATGGCATCTTGTGCAAACAAGGACAGGTGAGAGTAAAGTATGACTGTATGCTTCCAGATTTTTTTGAAGATTAGTGACCTGAGCAATTCTTTCTGAAACTTAGAGGAGCTACATGTCCCTAGCTTCTCACAGGCTTCCCTGATCACCAAGAAACTTTTCTGAAGCCAGTCCTGGTGGGATGACAACCTACCTTTCATCTTTCTCTGTATAGCATATTTGGGCTGGGAAAGGGATGGAGTATCTAAAGCCAAATCATTGATGTAAAAATAGGCTGGGATATTCCCCAGCACCAATTCAGTGCCTTGCTGCTCAGTTGCTTTAGCTTTCCAGCTACTCTCTACGCTGACAAAATAGCATAAAAACAGTATAGCAGCTACCAAGACCTTACCCTAGATATTAATATACTTAATCCATGCAACTCTATGCATTTACTTCTGGCCAACATGTTCTTAAACCTAGACTAGCCACACTACATTGAAAAAAAATCTAGCTCATCGCCCTTTGTTATTTTGTACAGCAACATTAACCCCAACCCCAAGATTCACCAAAACCCCATGTTGGAACCAGCCTTAAGTTTAACAGTCGTTTCACAGCATGGCAACTCTTTCTCCACCACTTCAGGGAATCTGGCATGCCAGATATTATCCCTAGCCTTAGCGTCACTGTTAGTCCACTGCAGCCTGCCAGTCTTAGTCCTAAATTAAGACAAATGGCACAGCTATTGGGCACTGATTAAACCAAACCCTAATCCAAACCATAATTTTGAACATATTTTTAGCCCACCAATCTTTGTAAGGCTCAGAATATCGAGGTCACTCTAATCATGGGACGTCCCAAATACAGCAGTCCCCCTCAGGCTAATCTCTTATAGCAGCCACGAAGTAGCCCACCAAGTTTCAGTAACAGCCACTAGGTAGTAGCTTTCTAGCAGCATGCTGGCTTCCAACTCCTTCTGTTTGTTGCTTATGCTGCATGCATTGGTATAGAGGCGCTTCAGCTGGGCTGTCAGCTGTCACCTTTTTGGAGGAACACACCTCATTCCTTTGAGGTTATTTCCTTGGTGTTTCCCCGTTGGCTCCTATTACCCACGGAGCCCCTGGCTCATCTCTGTAAGACTCCAAGAGTGCTCCAGTGTACCCAGGACAACTCAGAGCAATAGGCTGAGGGCCCTCGCTAGCACCCCATCCCTATAACCTTGGTGTGTCATCCCACAGCTTGTCACAGGCACGACTGATGTTATCCTCCTTCCCCTCCAATTCTAGTTCGAAGCTCAGTCAGTGATTGCCGCTAACTCATGAGCAAAAACCCTACTTTCCCCTTTGGCAAAGGCAAATCCTATCTGACACCGCCTGGTGCAGTGCAGACCATCCCATTATCAAAAACCCCAAAATTGTGGTGGTGACACCAGCCACAGAGCCATGTATTAGTAGACTGGGTCCGTCTACTTCGTTCAATGTCATTGCCCACAACTGGAAGGGGAGAGGAAAAAACTACCTGTGTACCAGATTCCCTTACCAACTCTCCCACAGCCCTGAAAGTGTCTTTTGATTGCCCTTGCACTATGTGTTGTGGCTTCATCACCACCCACATGGAAGAGTAATAATGGGTAATAGCCTGAGGGCTGGGGACTCCTTCCAGACAGCCCATGCTGGCCCACTGGTGTCCAAGAGTCTTAGTTCTAACATGAATCAAGGCTTATCTTGTGGCACCTCCTTGTACCTGCTCCTGACAAAGCAGCCTCTTCTGAACCGGCTTCTCAGTTTAGTTCCTAACACTGTAAAAGCTTCAACTCTTGCCTTTGCCAAAATGTTTACCTGCAACCCCTTGCAAACTCACCAGCTTTTACCTTCAGTAATACTACCCTAGTCTCAGCCCTAACGCTAGCAGTTAAGGATAAGCACTTAAGGCTTGGCAACCCCTAAGATCTAGATCCTCCATTTTTTATCTTATGGATCCATCAAAATTCAGCCTCTATGCCAGTTTAGAACCAAATTTTATCCCTAGCTCTAAGCCATAGCTCAACCATGAGCAAGTACACTATGCCCCATCTTACATTTAGATAGGCTACAACTATTGTGCTTCACATCTTCATTTCAAATTTAAAGGTAGCTCCAGCCCAAGGAAAAGGTGGACATCATTACCTTTTATACTTTGCCAACGTACAGCAACTGTGCTGGCTAAAGAGTGCTCACTGGTACTCAGGTATGAGACAATGAAGCCCATGGAATTACTAGCAATTCTATATCCACTCCCAGCAAAATGGAATAAACCGATATACGAGCTTGGCGACCCACAGAACAATTCTACTCCATGAAGAAGGTGTTGAGGAAAAATAAAAGTCTTTGAATTTGAAAAGAATGTAAGTCTTTGAACTGGGTTTAGCAAAGCCTTGCAGCAGCTCCTTAAACATTCATTATGGAACAGTTTTTTGTAGAATGAGAAAAGTTAAGGGAAAGAGACAGAGGATCTTCTACTTCCTATCTGCCAGTTCTCAAACCAGCATCACCTCCAGAAGACCATTTTGATGGACAGCCTCAGTCTTCAACCATCTCCCATTATCAGAAGGCTGTCTGGGCCTAATTCACATACTAAATATGTCAACTAACATGTGAATTAGGCTTATTAAGACTGTTCTGCTGCCATTAAGCAAAATTATCTTACTTTCATTGGAAAGCGAAACTCTCGAGGCTCTTTTAAACACTACCCAACCCAGAATATTGTGTGATTTTATGAATTGGGTTTATTACGGGCACAGGATGTTGCATCAGGTTGTCCAAAAACTTTGTGCTATTAGGCTTTGATCCTGCATGCTTCAAACTCAACTAAATTTTAACTACATTGCTTAATGTTGACAGTATTTCAACATGAATGGTTTTCATCTAGAAAACATTTTACTTGCATTTTATAGAGCCTATTTCATTAAGAAACTCTAGTCATATTCTGGAGCAAAAACGTGAAACCTGTTAAGGGGAGCATAAAAAAGGTTCACTTAAGGGAAAGTACCTATTTCTCCCTCAGTGAAAAGTATCTGATACACTAATAAGCCCCAGAACAACCGAACCTGAAAAGTATTCAATTGATAATCATTAGAATTTAGTAACATACGGGTTGCCAGGTAACTGTGCATGCTCTAGACCAGTTTCACTGCAACTGTTTTTAGCTCCCTCAAGGTACTGTGAATCAAAATTCAAATGGAGAGCACAGACAGTATCTCTCCCATGCTGTCCATATCCTATGTGATGACATCCAGGAAATAAAAAGGAGAAAAAAAAACACAACAATTTAGGCTGTGGTAATGTCCTTGACACAGAGTATCAGAAATGAAGCTGGATACTGTGAATTGCTTCAATCAAATTGTTCACAGCTGGCCACTATTTATCATTCTTTTCTTTTGGTGCCCCAGATGAAGTAAAAATGCAAAATACCAAGTACTCACAGCTTTACA
>KZ511380.1:0-14154 GCA_002844005.1 Limosa lapponica baueri | reverse complement strand
ACAACAGCACAAGTTTGTTTTCCCTCACTGTAATGGTATCACAAGTAGAAATGAAATCTGCCGTAGTTGATATATTTAAAATTCACAACTTTTATTATATTTATCTTCATAAAATTGGTGACCACTGTGGTGTCTACAGTGCGTAAAATTCTACATTTCCTCATACTTGAAAGGACCACAGCCTTAGGACTGCTTCTTACTGGAGCGAGAGGCTCAGCACAGGTGTCACATCTAAACCCACTCAGGCTGCATGTCCCTTCTGTGTCATGTATCCCAGTGGACTTTTCCTGGCCATACTTTACCTACATTATCATGCTCTGTGGGAAACAGAGCAAGCAGAGCAGCTTGCCAGTGTAAAAGCACTTGGTCAGGGCATCTTGTAATACAGCTAGTACAATGCTACCAAGAAAATGATAGGGCCACAAAGTTTTCCTATGAAAGGAGACAGCAAGAAGCAGAAATATATCTTTCTTTAGATGTGTATTAAGAGAAAATAGTGATGATTATTGAAAGACATGACACAGTTATTCAACTCCAGCTAAGATTCTGATCTAAGATATATGACCTCAAACCAGGATTAGACTCCTAAACTGAGGAAGAATTTAAGTTTTAATATACATCCTCCTCTTCATCACAATGATGTCCTTTCTTTGTGCTGACTATTGTAAACTGCACTTCCTAACTCCACTGCACAGGAGTGGAGGTACTTACCTCAGAGCTGTTGATCTCACACCATCGGGTTAAAACATACCAAGATAGTCTGTGTATCCAGATCTAAGGTCACAAACAAGATTACAGCACAGCAGCAAACTGGTCCCAGGTCTCTTGAATCTCAGGCTGTGTCCCGCTTGCTGGCCTATTTATCCATCAGAAAGCAGCACTGGTAAAGAGCAATGAGTCTCAATCTAACTGGATCCTGAAGATTACTATATTTCCTAGTTTGTACAGATCAGGTCACTAAAATGGTGATGACAATTCTCAGCTATATTTGAATATATGAACTGGAAATGTAAAGCTCCGTCACTCATTCTACAAGCTCATGAAATTTCAAGGGGATACAGTTCTAATTACCTCTCATATCCAATTTGCCAAGATAAGTAATAATTTCTACCCTTCTATTAAATGCAGATGTAAGGAGCATGTCAAACAGCTCAAGAGTACAGTGCTCCCCAGATGCTACACCTGTTTCTCATATATCATTTTCCTCTGTTTCATCACTTGTGTTTACCAGAAGGTTATGAATAGCTAAGCTCTGCCACCAGGGAAGGTCATCTCTGAATGATCCTTATTACTTATTACTATTATTTACTTACATTTTATTAATGATCCGCAGGCTCTACTCAGGCTCTAACTTGGCTAAACATTATAGAAACATATGGTGAACGTCCCCTGCTGAACATTCTAAGCAGAGAAACAGATAATTGGCTGGAAAATGCTATACTGGAATGATTATGAAAACTGGGTGACATATTAGTTCCATTTTTTCTACCTATCCTTACTTTTAAATATTTGTCCACAAATCCAAATTTTAGGTCTTACTTCTGTTGGCATCTAAGCTATAATGATGCTTAAAATAAAAAAAAGAAAAAAGAAAGAAGAAAAAAGAAAATAGGGATTAGGATGATAAAAGAGAAGTTCAGTGAACCAGTGACAATGTAAAGAGGAGACGAATTGCTTTGGACTTCTTGCATCCCTTGGGAAGGAGCTCCTACAACTGTTCTTGATGAAGTTACACAAAAGTGTGTTGACACATTTATTTATACAGAAACAATGGGTCTCTTGTCCTATTATTAGAAACAGTTTCAGCCATAAATTCTCCCTGGATTTTGGACTCATCAACTTCCCCACAGATTCAGTGGGCTTCAGGTCTGATGTCAAGATTCAGAGTCATCTTCTACAAAAGAGACTTAGTTGAATAAAGTCTGCATTAGATCAAAAGTCCAGGGGCTTTGTAGTCACCATCAGTTTGTTCAGACCAATGAACAGGACCTGATACACAGTTCTGTGAAGAAGAGTGCTGCTGTAGAATACAGTATTTAGAGCAGTATTAGGGTTTTTTTGCTGCATCTGGTTAGAGTCTCTAAAAGCAGTGGGACTGAAATCCCAGAGATAACTGAAGGCAAACAATGCAAAGGTACACTGTAGTTTTTCTAAACATCAAATAATTGTAAGATAAGCCTTAGTAAAATATCTAACTGTGTCATTTCTATTTCTGAGTGCAATTCTTCACCTTCTGCCACGATGGCTCTGTTTACCAGCACAGCACGAGTGGTTAAATATCTCTTGTCTGCAACATCTGTTAAGAACTGGAGGGGTTTCAGACTGTGAACTGTAAAACTCTGATAACAAGACGGTAAGCCTGGCCCAGTGACCCAAAACAAAGGAAGCAATGGATGTAAAAGGGTAATGCTGGGAGAAAGAAGGAAAGTTCTGAATTAACCTAGGATGATTATGTGTTCTGACAGAATGAAGTAACTCCTACTTGCTATACGTGGCAGCAGAAGGGAACAAAAACAGATGTAGACTTCGCATGCAGTAGGTAATAGAGTATCTTCTCTCATACATGAGTAAGTAGAGCTGCTAGAATAAATTCTGTCAACAGCCACTAAAAATACAAGTAATTAGACATATATTTAATATACCAGATTTAATACATATCCTTATGGAAAATTCCATAAAGGTATAGCATAAAATCACAAATGAGTATACACACTTTCTGTAAGATGTTTTGTTATGCTTACCTGCAGCATATATTACTATTATTATCCCTATCACAGCAGCTCCTGGTGCAGCTTTGCACCCTCCACATATCATTTCTATTAAAAGCTATGGAATAGCTGTATGAAGAAGGGGTTGGTTTGTTTTTTCCAGTGCCCCTGCTGGCTCTTCCAATTCATACCCCTTAGAGTTAGAGCAACCAACAGAAGCTGTAACCCACATACCACTGGGTTCCCCTGGACAGGGATCTCTTCCTTCTCCCAGCAGGATGATTACTTGTCTACCTTTGATCGCTCGCTTCCACTGGAGTCTGCTGGTGCTGTCGAACAAATTTATGTTACCTTGTAGTAGTAACAGCAGTAGCTCCCCAGCTCAGGCACCTCCCTGACCTCTGACCAACTTCACCACAGTAAAATGGAAGGCAAACAAAAAACTATGCAAACAAAAAACCATGCAAGCAACATAAACACATCTCTAGTGATTGACCACAGAACCCTTACTGCTCTTACAGCAGGCATTCACGTTGCCACCACTACACAGATATTAGCCTTACCTGAAAGCAAGATTTACATGACGTGGTTTAATATCTGCACGTTGATAGTCTTCTCTATGCACTTATAAGTGCATTACAATCACCTTGGATGGCCTGTGCAATGCTTGGCCAAAGTCACTCAGCAAAGAAAAGATCAGTAGGATCCAAAGAAACAAGTACTGCTTTCACTGGTCACTTAGGGAGTTCAAGGGTTTTAAGGCAGATCTAGTAAAGACATATTTGCAACGGGTTTCAATGCAGCTAAGTGCTCTAAGAACAGGACAGTCAATAGCACTGCGTCCTCAAGCAAACTTTGACTATTCACACCATTTTCCTGATGACACCCAGTAAGACTGAAAGTCCCTGTGCTTAATGATATCTGCCACTCAGAGTCATTCTAAGGTCAGGACGCTGCTGTCCACTTTTCAGCCTCGGAGTTAGCAACAAAGTACTACCAGGCATTGGGATAGGTCAGGTTCATGGCAGTGAAATCCCAGACTCCTGTGCATATGTGTCTCTCTCACAATCACTATCGCTGTCCCCAGAGCTTGCCAATGCCAAATACAGCCACTCTGTTTGCATATAACCTATGTGAATACACACACCTTCACGTTCTTAGACTTGGCTTCCTGGATAATGGCTGCCTCCTGGCTTTGAGGATTAAACTTCACTGAAAGGCATATGGAAAACCCCAAGCACTTACAGTTCTTGCTATTATCCTGTATTTGAGGACCCCAAAAAAGTAGCAATACATTTGAAAGGTAATCTTTATATAGGGAAGAATGAAAGCCTGATGCAGTTAGTGTTTTTAAACAAAAGTGAGGAAGCCTATAGAAAAGAGCACAAAAAGCCAAAGGAAACTAATCTTTTCGGGTGCGTACTACCCGCTCAGACTGCCAATTTTCCATTCGCCCTGTCAGTTTTCTTGTGTTAGTTTTAAATGTTGGGGATTGTTAGCCCTGGGTAAATATGGTAGCAATGGTTCTACCTTTTCATGGGGAGAAAAAAAAAGCATGGCACTTGTTCTTCTACTCAGGAATTTATTAAAACTAATTTTGAACTATAAGAACCATTTCTGGGTTCTAATTTGAGCTGAGTCTCTTAAAGGACCAGTCAGTTTATTAGAGCTCTGCAGTTTGGTTTGCACATTTGGGAAAAGGGAAGTGATACTTGATATAAAGGTAGTTTGTCAATATTCCAAGATGATGATGGTTGAAATTCTGGTCATCACCGGATCTCAGAGAAATAATGTCTGAAAGTGTTGTGTTATTGCTTGAAAACATAGTTTGAAAACATTGCTTGAAAACAGATAGTAGCATCAAGACCTGAAAGACATACTAAGCGAAAACAAAAATAATAATCCCCCAAATGCCAGTGTAATAAATAATATTACAGAAAACATTTTAAGAGATTTGAATCTATGCTCTGAAAATTTTCTTTTGTGACAATCACTTCAAGACATTGGAAGGAGCCTTTTCTGGAACTACTTTTACAAATACTTCTAAATAAGTATTCTCAACATGTAATACCCTTCTTCTATCGTATTGCTTAGAGCCCAAGTGTTGGCTATCATTCTGCTCCAGAGCATCATCTGTTATGAAGGAACTCCTGCAGCTTGCTGGCTCACCATGATGGAAATGGTACCCAGGTTTGTGCCCAAAAGGGATCCCAAGAAAGCTGTCATGCAGATGGAAGTCTGACAGTTGTCCCATTATCAGTGTAATTACACTGATGTATCAATGTGGGAAGGAAAACTGTTTACTTACTTGAGGAGTTTCTTTGGTTCAGCAACTGTCCTCTCCTGATATACTGCATACCACTAACATCAAATGGAATATCTGAGCCTTAGTTTTCAACAGAAGTGCACTGTAGCAAGGTAAAATGTTAAGTTAGGCATGCATAAATGTTTCGAGTGGAGGATGTCTGACTGACAGGCAGAGAAAGAAAAGTCTATTTATATAAAAACAGGCAGTGTTGATGGAGGCTTTCTCCTCTTCTGCCATTTCCTCCCCAGTGCCTTGCCAACATACCTTATACTTAATTTGCATGGTCTGCAATGGCAGGCAAAGTGCAGCTCAGTCTCAAGTCCATTCAGCCTTGAACCTCCCTTTGAAAACTGCAAAGTTGCTGATGTCTCTGCAAACCATTGGGACTCTCAAATTCTTCGTGAACAGTTTCCCATAAGGCATCAAAGGAATATTTGGCTGCTGATGATTCAACCCACGATCAGATAGATAAAGACTATGCAAGCCAGTTAGGAGAAGATAAAGATCAAATCAAACATCATCTGTCCAGCATTCAGGACCCTCTTTCTTCACCCTTATCCATGAACAAAGAAAGTCACTCACTAAGGACTAAGACTATCGTACAAATTGCCCTTGATGCTCAAGGACAGCCTTGGCTGCAGTCACCACGCATTGGTGGAGTTCAAGATCCTTAGGGCAGCAAGCAAGGTGCACAGCAAGCTCACTACACTGGACTTCAGGAGAGCAGACTTTGGCCTCCTCAGGTATCTGCTTGGAAGAATACCATGGGATAAAGCCCTGGAAGGAAGAGGGGCCCAGGGAAGTTGGTTAACATTCAAGGATCACCTCCTCCAAGCTCAGGAGCAACGTATCCCAACAAAGAGGAAGTCGGGCAAAAACACCAGGAGGCCTGCATGGATGAAGAATGAGCTCTTAGACAAACTCAAACACAAAATGGAAGGCTACAGAGGATGGAAGCAAGGACAGGTAGCCTGGGAGGAATACAGAGAAGTTGTCTGAGCAGCCAGGGATCAGGTTAGGAAAGCTAAAGCCCTGATAGAGTTAAATCTGGCCAGGGACATCAATGACAATAAGAAAAGCTTCTACAGCTACATCAGTGATAAAAGGACAACTAGGGAAAATGTGGGCCCTCTCTGGAAGGACCAGAAGGGAACAGGAGACTTGGCTACCTGGGATATGGACAAGGCTGTGGTACTTAATGACTTTTTTGCCTCAGTCTTCACCAGCAAGTGCTCCAGCCACACCACCCAAGTCACAGAAGGCAAAAGCAAGGACTGGGAGAATGAAGAACCACCCACTGTAGGAGAAGATCAGGTTCGAGACCATCTGAGGAACCTGAAAGTGCACAAATGCATGGCAACTGACAAGATTCATCCACAGGTTGTGCAGGAACTGGTGGATGAAGTTGCCAAGCCACTATCCAACACATCTTGAGAACTTGTGGCAGTCCAGTGAGGTTCCCGGTGACTGGAAATAGAGAAACATAACCTCCATTTTTAAGAAGGGAAAAAAGGAAGACTGTATTGTCCTGAAGTATCTTTTAATATTGTTATAACAAACAGACCTGAAACACTGCAAAATTTGAAAGCTGTTTTTTTTCCATTTTACACACTCTTAGAGGTCCTTTCTGCCATTAGCCTTAATGTCCGTTGTGATTATGTGGTGTTTCTGTATCTTGTACAAAATGTCTGGCTTGGAGCAAAAATATTGTAGTATGTCAAATAAAACAAATTTAATACCAATTAGCTGCACTAATTGGAATGACAGTGACATTCTGCACTACACTTAAGAGTGGATATACCTTACAGACAAGAAGCCTGACATTTGACTGAGATTCCCTATTTAGACTTATTATATTGTTTAGAAATCAAACCCCTAAAATCGAAAGCACAGGATTCAAAATATACTAGCACAGTTATAATATTTTAAAAATGTCTTAAACCTTTTTACACAAGAAATTTTGCTTGTAGAAGGACCTTGACAAAGTAGTTGCCCCTCTACTCTTTGAAAGAAGGCTCTCCTTTTGTTTAACAACTTTAATGTAAAAAAAGAAAAACACACTACTGACTTAAAACCAAACATGTTTCCTTTGATTCTACCTTGAAATTCACTTTTATTTTATAACAACATCTGTAATTATTTTATAATTAACATCTACAACCTCCTCATCTCAAGGAGATGAGAATAAGACTAGGTATAAAACTGTTGCTTAGTCTTCTGGTAAGACTAAGTGTTGGGTCCAGTGGAATTTTTGTAGTGTAGACACTTGTTCACTAAAAAAATCAATCAACACTAGCAAGAACTGTGTAAGAAAGAAAGAAATCCAAAAGAAATAACAGTCAATAATAACTATTAACTGTATTAAAAGCTGCTTTGGGATGGAGGTCACTTCCTTTTCCAGGTAGAAAACAGAAGCCATTCTGGATAAAAGAACATTTTTCAAAAGTCAGAATTTTGGGAATAAAACTCTGGGATTCTTAGTCAACTCTGGAGAGCAATCATAGACTGCATTTCTGAAGAAATCTCTGAAACAGATACCTCAACTGTGACACAAACAACTGACTTAGATGAATAGCTGCAACACCTTTGGCTTTAAACAGGCATCTTGTGTACAGAATTTCCACCAACGTAATTCCCTAAGCACCAAAAACTGAGAACAAAAATCAACATGCCTAAAATGAGGATGTTTAAAATTCAGATCTCAATCTTTCTGCACTTTTTCCTTTCCCTAGCAATTAAATAGGATAAATGTTTAATTAAGAAATGTTAAAAAAAAGTATACTCCACAGAGCTAAGGACATAAAAAACTTAAAACGACAAAGAAGTTCAGAGTATTTCTGCCATGTTAGTTCACCAATGATTAAATTGGTTTAAATATTAGCTACAGTCAGAGCTGTGCAAAATAGACTTTGTTTTTTAGAAATTACACAGAACTTTTCAATTTCATAGAATTCTGCACTGCCTCAGTTATGGGCTTCATTTGCAGTGCTGATTAAGTAGATTTTTGCATCAAAAATGCAAATGTATACATATTTTTGATGCAAAACACTCTTTGCTTGAATGCTGTTACGTCTGCTGTGATACCGGCCTGTTTGTGCTCAACAAATTTTTCTATGTTACTGAAACTTCACAGTACATTATGGGCTCAAAACAGACCCACTTGGGGATAAAGAAAACATCCTTAAAGTTATGCAAAATATTCATAACAAAATGCAAATACTGTTTACAGTTTTCAGCATCTCAGTATAGCAACTCATATTCTAAATTGCAACCAGCTAGAAGCTATATGGAAAACTTTTTAATCAGTCTCTGTGCTGTATACTTATATCGTCGTCTTGTACAACAAATGTTGCAAAAAGGCTGGGCCCAAAATTAGGTATAAAAATACTAGAGTAAGATAGTGGTTTTAGATACATTTAATACTGACACATTCAGAATGATATCCACTTTTACTGAGATGATTTCCTGAGAAGGGCATTCAGCCAGACAGAGGACTGTTTCCTCTGGAGGAGACAAAACCTATAGTTAAAGGATTGGATTTTAATTCCACCGATGTTAAAATTGCACCAAAAATGAATTGGGGCCAAAATAATTATTCACATCACAAACTGCTGGGTATTTATAGATTGATGCATCTACATTTCGCCAGAATAAGCAATGCCTTCTTAGAAACATAAACCTCTACTACTTTTACCCTTGCCTCACTGATGAATACAGTTCTTGTCACTGCTCACTGAGAGAGCGAACACACATCCTCTCATCCCTCCATGCGTATTTACCTTGCTGCCTCCCTCCCACTAAGTGAAAAGTCCTCCACACTTAGGACACAATGTTCTGTTTCCTAGCATGCCGCATCAATAAACTAATGACGCTTCTGAGAGTCGCTCTTGTGGTCTCCTCGAGAGACGTCCATAAACCCGACTGCTTCTCTCCACTGTACCTAACAAACTCACTGGTTCACAAAATGATTCTGGAGAGCGAGAAAGAGAAAACAGTCATATTGCAAGAGACTGTCAGCACAGGAAGCTATATGGATGAGAACTCCACCATAAGATCCTTGTTCAATTCTGTGCCTCAGGTAATAGCCATTTTTCAAAGAGTAGAGATAAGTGAAGTATGTTTTGGAAGTATATGCTAACACGCAGGGCTTCACTGGGGTGAAGTCTACCTAGATGAGTGAAGATGCTTCCATGAAAATTATGAGGCCCTAGTCTCAGCATTTCAGTTTGCTGAAATTTGTTTCTTTAGAAAATTCTCCCACACATGTTGTTGGATATTCCTTACTTTTCCGGTCTGAAAATGTATAGGGCAGATGGTTCCAGATAACTTCAATTTTCTGCTCTGCAAAGGGCAGCCACCACACTGGACACTGAAATTATGTGGAGACAAACTAACTGATAGAATACTGGATGAAATACATGGTGAAAGCAGATTTCAGAATTTGCTCCACAGGTAAGGAAAAATCTGAAGTTCAACAGAAACCTTTTGGTTTAAATTAAGCATCAGATCCTACCTGATCTTTCACATCTGCTCCTTTTTAGACTCAGGCACCTGCAACTGATCCTCCATGAAAGAAATCTGACTAAAATCAAAATGAAAGAAAATTATGACTGTATTGGCACTGGACTGTATCAAAATTGCAGGCTACATCTTCATTAGAAGCAAATGCTTTATTAATGTAGGAAAGCTAGTATACTTTGTAAGGAAAATAACTTCATGAGGACAGATCTATGTTTTATATAATTTGGTTCCTTGATTATACAATGTGCTACAGCAAACATACAGTTTTCCTGACACAGCAGAATTTACATTAAAGGCTTCCCCTGCATAACTTCATCAGTGGGACCAATGGCTCTTACCTACCTTGATCAATGACATACATTAGCTGAAATTGGTAGGGTACACCTCTCCTCAAATGTATCAATCTGGCTCAAACTGAAAACAAATAATGGTGAAATTAGTGAGCAACAACCAAAATCTGGTTTGGTGAATAATACTAGTGGTAAGCAATACCTAAAACTAATCCTGGCATAACTCTTCAACCAGGTATTTTAATAACATGCATAAACAGATTTTATTCAAAGGCCACAATTTTCTAACAGTCCAACCAAACCAAAGACATCGGAGGTAGCATTCAAAAGACACGTTTTTATTCCATTCCAAGGTCTGTTTCCTCTACATTTAGTGTTTTAAATTTTGTGTCATAAGAAATTGTGCTTGACCCTCAGATTTGAGTCTGTGTGGCTCACAGATAAGTAGCTGCAAGTCTGAATCACTTCTTGGACAACGCAAGGGAACAGATCAAGAGACCTTTTATCTACTATGTCAGTGCTTTGCCAAATGCAGGAATCAAGAACACTCAAGATTTTACAGGGCAAAACACACTGTGAGCTCAAGGCAAACACAGTAACTAAATGAATGGGAGAAGGCAAGACTTCCCTGATACAGTTCACTGAAAGCCATAAAAATGAAGTTTATCCTTTTTAAATAGCTCCTTTGTGTAAAAGGGATTATATTGCCTATGATTTAGTGCTTCTTTAAATGGTTGCTGCTGTAAAAGTAAGATTACAGAAATGAAATTATTTAGGAAGAAAATACAAGGACAGATGCAAAAAGCCCCCAAAAGCACCTGAAATAGTCTTTGCTGAATTATTTAACATAGCTGTGTTCTTGTCCCCTTTTGTAACTTGTGTTGATGCCAGTTTATGATTATCTTATTCTCAAAAAATTCCAGTTTAAAAAACCAGTCACCTCACTTCAGCATGTACAGAACTCTTTACAATACAAAAAAAGTATTTGAGTCACAAAGCAGTTTTCTCCTGTTTCCACTTTTTAAAAAGTTAGATATCTAATTCCACCCTATATTTAAGAAGCATCCTTTAAATTAGCTTTACGTGTTTGTAAAGTGGCATTAGAGAAACCTGTTTTGTAAGCTATGTCTGCTTGTTCACGGCATTTCTGAAGTGATTTCTTAGGAGACTACTCATAGTTATTATACGGTCCACTTTACAGAGACGTGGGCTGAATTTTGTTAGTGAAGTGCCGTGGCGGTAATGCCTAAAGATGACCACCAAATCTCAGCAGGCAAGAAAATAATGGTTATTATTTTTAAAATGCAATTCAGGCAGTTGGAACCCAGTTCTGGCTGACTGAGCAAATTAACCCCTGCCCTTTGCCCTCCCCCACACTGGCACCACTCACAGGCTGTGCAACAGCATTAACCTTATGGACAACCATGCCAGTGCCTTACACTGCAAACTGAAGGATGAGAGCTGAGCAACACCTTGTGTTAGATGATAAAACTAACCATATGCTGCCAGTTTGCTCCTTTTCTTCCTTAATCTAGCAGACTTTCTCTCTGTGCTATCAATTTCCATGTTTTCTCTATGAGTCATTTGCATACTTTCATTACTTTCTGAAACACCAGTTTTCATAAATCACTTTATAACACTATTTTATATCTATTTTGTTCTTCCTCATTATTTCTTTCCTATGCTTCCTGGCATTATTCGTTACACCAAATGTTGCTTTCCAGTGTAAATCATGAAGTTCCTTGAGATATTTTTACTGGTATGATTGAGAGCTGAGAATGACAGCTGATTATCACCGTTCCACTTCCTTTTTTTTTCCTCAATCCTTCGCTATTAAAAAGTTAGATGCTTGTCTCCCACTCACTTCAACTGCAGATAGCTCTTTTCTCCCAGTGCATACTCTGAATATCCAGTTGGGTAGGAATGCTATAATAAAGTAATTATTAAGTTGTGTTGTTGTGAATTACTTCAGATTACTCATTTTTGTCAAATGACTGTACTGTGCAAACATAACGCAGATGATTCAAAAAGCATTTCCATTATGTTTAGTTAAATTCACAGTAACTAGATACTTGGAAATATTTTCGCCCAAATAGAATCCATGCCCAGTTCTGGGATAAAGAATTTATAAAATAATTTTTAGCCACCTAATACTACAATTAAGCTTAACTTTAAGCTTCAGAATATGAGTATTTAAATGCAGGGAACCAGCTACTTTTAAGAACTACTGAGATGTAGAAATTCATGTCATGAAACAACACATACTCTATCAGCATATAAAGGGTATTAAAGAAAGCAACAAATTTTAATAAGTGCATATAATTTATATTATCCGTTTTTTAAACAATTTAATCATGCTTCAAGAATCAAAACTTATATAGTTAAATATTTGTGTGGGCACTTGCAGATGGTTTGGGGAAATTTTTTACATGAAGAAACTTTGTTTTTGATAGAGAACTTATCTGTCATTAAAATTACAGATTTAGGTAACAATAATCTGACATATAGATAGGGAATGATTTCAAAGTCCACAGAAGAGCTGCCATTTATTTCATTCAGAGTATCAGCCTGAAATCAGCAGAGCCAGGCTTAATATGCACAACCTACACAGCAGCATCCAGACGACTGCCTCTAGTACACAAACATTACAATCATACGTTAGGTAACTGCTCTAATACTACTAAACTGAAGAGCATTTTGGATGTCTGGCTTGGCATATTAACCAGACCTAAAGATCCAAATAGGAACTAATTAAGGCTCTCTATAAATTTATACAAGCTACATTTTGTATCTTATCACTACCTAACAAAAACTGATGTGCTTTTGTGTCTTCTAGCTCCTCAAGTAGGGTTTTGTTTCCCCCAACATCTGCATTTCAGCTTCTGGTACCAGTAGGTCATAGAGGCTATAAATTACCCTCATTACCTTAATAATCACAGGATTGCTGAATAAGCTCCATTCCATCATAACATAATCACATTCCAGCATCTGCATCAGGCTTTAAGACTTCCCTCTGCTTATGAGGAATAGTGGTCTGAGGCAATCAATACAGAAAGCATTAACATTGTGCAACATATTGTGTATGTGATAGAGACACTTGCATATCATTACAGCAGCAATACCTCAATGATAAACTTATGTGTCTAAAGTGAATCAATATAAATTTTTGCTTCAAATAACACATGCAGGTTATAACAACAAAATGCGTTTGTTGTATTTCATCTGAGTACATTACTATTTTCAGTATTTTTTTTTTCTTTCCACTGCAATTCACTGTTCAGAACTCTACAGGTGTTAGTGCTGAGGGAATCTAAATGGGTTTGCAGACTAACTACAGAAATCTGCTAATATCTTACCTAGGAGAAGGAAGACAAAATTAATTTGGGTCAACTTATCTAGTCAATGCAAGGAACAATTTCTTTGACAACCTTTCAAAAATGAAGCTGATAACAGCATAACCTTGTGCAAGTTTTGTTAATCTATCTTTTAAGGTGATGAAATTAAAGTTGGAGTCTAAGTTACTTGCTCAAGGATAGTAGTTGGGCTAAGAACAGAATCAAAGGACCATTACCACCAGCTTAATGCTGTACCTATACACAGGGGTCTTGTATTGCACAGAATTCCTCCAAGTTGTTCAAATGGAACTAAAAACCAACTCTAATTTCTTTTAAATTGTTCTTAACCTTTTGAGTGCAGAGAAAGCTGAGATCTGTAAACAAACTGCTGTAATAATGCCAGCCTGAGCCTGCAGTGCGAAACTGTGACTTAGAGGAAGCAGCAGCTCCTTGCTCCTCAGGCAGCACTAAAGATGCCAGAGAACACTCCCTTCCCCTGCTCTGGCTTCCTGCCCGGCTGGGACTGGCCTACAGCACCACCTTGTCTTCTACAATTCCTTCCCAAGATCTGCCCATCCAACCGCAAGGCCCTTCCTGCACTGCCCCAAAGGCTGGGAACGGGGCTGCCTGGAAGCACAGCCCAGTGAGCAGACAGATCTGCCCACTCAAGCTAAGCTGCTGCACCTGAGCGTCTGGGGTTTGGGTCTTCCCTTGGCTGAGACAGGGCTAAAAAGGGAAAACTACACCAGAAGAATAGAAGAGTCACTGTTGTACTGATGTGAATCTTCTCTCCACATCCTTCTCATTCAGTACTTGTATTTTTTCCTGAGTGTTTCCCGGCTTTTTCTGGTTTTCATTTGATGATGAGGTGTTTTACATCAACAACTTTTCTCAAAAAAGTCAAAGCTAAAAGGACACAGCTCAGAGCATTTGAAATCAGCTCTGACTACTTTCTGGGGGGAAAAAAACCAACAAGACAGCATTATCACCAC
>KZ511372.1:16673-26865 GCA_002844005.1 Limosa lapponica baueri | reverse complement strand
ATAACAGTGTTATCCGCTATTCAAACTCCTCATTATCAAAATTTTGCTTCCATACACCTCGCAACTAACTGCCTGGCCTCACGTATCACCTACCATCTGCCCAAAGCCCAATTAAAAAAAAATTGTGCACTGAGCTCCTTCCAAGACGATGGCTGGGAAAGAATACATACCCCATCTATATAAAAATTCTGGCAAATGTTTATTTGAGGAATTTTGTTCCCCGGTTATTTTAGCACAGACTTGAAATGTGTTAGGAACGCAACTTTTTTCCAGAGTTGTTCTTTTCATTGCCATACAAACAGTCTGCCCAAAATAAAGCTTTGGGAAGAGAGCAGATAAAGGAACCGCAAAACATGTGGGCTCAGAGGGCCAGTGGCAATTTCAAATCGTACCTTCTGGAACTCCAGCTGCACATTCACTATGAATCTGCACGGGACGGCACTGGACCAGGGAGGAGCAGCTCCAGGCGCCCACATCTCTCGCAGCAGCATCACCACCAAGAGGGTCCCCAAGGAACATTCCCCAAAAGGGATGTAGTGGATGGAGAGGTCTGAGCTGCTGCTTTCCTGGGTCCTTGCTGCCCTTTTCTCCTCCCTGCTCTCTTGCACGTGCCCGGCCCTTCTTCCACAAGTCCATTTCAGTGATTCTCCTTGAAGAGAATTTTGCTGGCACAATTTTATGTCATTTAAACTCATTAAGCTGGCTCACATGAAGGGTCTGATGAGCACCCAGCACTGCTGCAAAGCAGGGGATGGATGCAGGGAGCCAGGGAGGGGAACGGGAGCTCTCCCGCTGTGGTGACACCCTGATGCATTTCCTGGAAGAGCACACCAAGAAAGGACAAACAGGACCCTGGCTGGACACAAAGCAGCTCGGAAAAAGAAAAAGAACACCAACATGATGGAGATCAGGGCACACATGGGAGAGGTAGGGTGAGCTGGCAGCCAGGCTGGCAACCATGGCCCTGAGGGATAGACCAGGAGAACCCAGAGACACTGAGATGCTGAGTATGGATGCACGGACGCCGAGGAAAGCTGGGTAAACTGGGAGGAGAGGAATAGAAATAAGAGAGCCATGGGTGCATGAGTGACCATACAGCTCTGCACAGGCACCCCGGCAAGCCGAAAATTACTAAACTGAACTCTTTGAGTTAAGGACCTTGCTACTTTCAACAAGGGAACAAAAGCGAAACCAAGCCAACAACTCCCCACTGAGCAGCTCCATCCTTTTTCTTCTCCGCTACCAAACCAGGAGGGGATGGGTGGCCATGGCTAGACCCTCCCAAACCCAAACTGTCAGCAATATGAATTAGGCACATGGCAGCTACCCAGACTCAAGTGGTGTAGATCTACACCATCTTTGAGAACTATGCCCTGCTGGTGAAGCAAGGGTGCTTGAGGAACTGTAAGAACAAGCAGAAAAAGCAGAAATTTCCTGTTACTCAAAAAAGGGCATTTCCAACCAGCTTCTACAGTCCCAAGCTATCAAATCTTGAAATCGCACCACTGTGACTTATCAGTCCCGGCTTAGCTCAGTGTAAGTTGTTGCGGTCGTTAACACAGGACCTACGAATAGCACTGACGACACTTTCTCCAGTGATGAGGAACCTTGTGGTGCCAGTATTCACCATTACTGATCTCAGGGTTTACTCTCAGCATGGATGAAACCTACTATTGTCACAGCAAATGACCTCTTTGCAAGTAATAGCGGAGAGATTAGTGGGTATCAAAGGTTCTTACTCCGAAGAAATATTCATCCTGAGCTCCTCGCACCCAGTTTCCCTGCAGCAGCAGGCCTGAAGCAAACTCTTCACACGGATTTGCCAACAAGTTTATCCACGGGAATGCTGTAGAGCTTCTCCAGGTGTTCAGAACACCATGTGAGCACAGACGCCTTTCTCCAGGATCAAGTTCTAGTGAACCGGTTTTTGAAATGCAAACTTCACGAAAAAAGAATTGGATGATAGAAATAGCCATGATGCCACCATGTCAACATCACGAATTCCTCCTAAACACAAATACCCCTCTTCTCACCTTGTGAAAAACTATTTCATAAGAAAAGTGAGGGATTTGTGTGAGAAGATGGAGAGGCAGGAGAAAGGGAAGTAAAATACTTTCCAAGTGGCACCTCATGACACCCGCCTTCAGCTCTGAAACGCACAAAGAAGAACACAATAATCACTTCAAAATCCAGCTTAGGAGAGAACAACTTGCTTAAATAACTTTCTTGCACTATGCAGAGACACCTGCCAAGTGTCTTAAAAAACACCCTGCAACAGAACACAGATCACACATCCTTCACCAAATACACCGCTACCCTTGACTGTTGGCAGGCGCTGGGCGGGCGCGATGGGAAACAAGCGGCTCCCGACTGCAAAATTCACCGAGACTGGGAAAGGCCAGTCCAGCGCGACCGCTGATGCCACGTTGAATCAGCACTGCCAACAGCAAGGGCAGAGAGGCTTTCCAGTACCCAAAGAGAACTTGTGCAACCAGGAGCACTACTCAGAGGCCAGCTCTGTGCTATTCGCCCGCAGACAGCGGCGCCAAGAAGAGCACAACTTTCTTTTTCAGTTCAGCTCCCCATCCCTCACCTTAGTCCTGCCCTCCTCGAAATGAAGCTGCTAAAATAGGACCGACTCAGAATCGTAGAGCCTTTACTTACACCAGGCAGAACTAGCGCAGCGGTATCAAAACTGGGGAAAGATACTGTATAACAAATTCTGAACTGTTTATCTGGCACAAATGCTCAGGGAGATTTAAGATTAAGATGCTGAAGTTGGTCTGCTGGTCTGTTTAAAATTTTGTTGGTTATCTTTAGCCATCAGTATTTCAAGTTATCAAGACAGACACAATATTGCTTGCTCTGCTCGCCTACATTGGTTCTCCAGTTTTAAACAGTTCTACGAGTGGTCACAGATGATAGTAAACGTTCATCCCCTTTAACAGATATGCACCTTGCAAATGAGGCTGATGGGTTCTTTAGTTAGTCCTTGTTTATACGAATGAAGTAATTCGCAGAAAGACACAAACAGCATTTGAATCATCTGAGGTCAGCTGGTTTAAAAAAAAAAAAAAAGGAGAAATACAAAAATACAACTGCTAAGGAATTCTTAAAGAAAGAAAAACAAAGCCACTGCCAACAATTGCTATTATTATAAAACACATTCCTTAGATCCACTGTAATCTCACATAAAAATTACAAATAGCTATTCATGCAGTTTAAGGATAGATTTTCTTCATTGTCTTCCAACATTTCTAGCACAGACCAGTGAAATTCTATATGGCCAGTTTTGAAGAATTGCACTATAGACCTTAACAGCAATTCTAATGACGGTAACAACTGCATGGTAAGCATTTCATTTTCAGAAACCCTTACACAAAATCCCCTTTACCTATGAATTCAAAAGAGTTACAAACTTCCCCTGCCCTTCCTAGGGAAGTTTGGCAATGTTACGTGACAGCTTGACACCAAGAGGAAAATAGAGTAGTATTTGCATGTAGCATGACAAAACCCTCACACCCACTTCTCCTGCATGTTTTCAACTCTTTTTTTCAGTAAACTAGCACTCACAGCTCAGCTCAAGCACAAAGCTGAAAAAGAGTTCTGACTAGCTAAAACACAATTACATGACCATAAATAAATGATCATTAAATGCATGAAATTAAAGGTTTGATCACAAAGCTTGCTGGGGTACGGTGTACAACCCAAGTAAACCAGTGGCATCAGGAAATCACTGGCTTTTCTCAAGAAAACAAAAGGCTGGGGCTTTTTAAATCTTATTTTGCTCCAAGTAAAAACATCCATTAGTTCAAATCACACAAGTCCAAGTCACTGCTTTCATGTTCATCCCTTGCTATTTTAGCTCACTTGCTCAATGAGCTACCCCAGACACCAACACAACCATCAACCTTTTAAACCCCTGCTTTGCCTTTAGGAAAGTGGCTCGATTTTGCCCCACGTGGTGCAGGAGGCATTAACCATCTCCATGTCTCTGCTGTCCTTCCAGTTACAAAATGGGCACTGTTCCTTCCGACTAGAGAGGTTGGGTGGGTGAGTAAGTTCACTGAGAATGAGAAGTATGATTATAGTGGAAAAAGACTACTTAGCCTCAAAATAAAATAAACCAAAAACCCTCAAACCAAAGGGGAAGCCAAGCGTGCGAATAAACAATGCTACAGGAATAAAGAGGCCAGGCTGACCAGCACCATGAAAAAACAGCTGGCAAAAAGAAAAGGCTGTGGTATTCCACAATCAAAAAAAACCCCAAACCTATTTCACAGGCAAGATGCAGTGCAAGATCCTACAACACAAGAAGGTGTTACTGAAGTGCACTGTCCAGGTCTTCCACTCTTAAAGGAGTTCAAGTCTCACCAGCACAAGACATATTAGAAGTTTTCTTTGTACCTTTGGACTTGTATGGGCTATTGGAGTGGGGAGCCCTGAGGGGACTTCAGCAGTGTCTTTAGAGGCTGACCCCCACACAAACCCCCAAAGAACACCCCAGAGCAGAGCCACAGGCGCAGGTCCTATGGCCTTGTCCACCTGCCAGAAGCAGAGCAAAGAAATGGCGTGTAACATCTCATGGCAATGGCTGCGAGAGGGCACAGGAGTGAGCCAACACTTCGGGTTTTACACAAATGAAGGCATTCATGGGCTTTTAAGCAATTTTTTACCTCAGCACTCCCCCTCAGGAGTATAGAGAAGACAGAACATCTTCTAGTGCATGACCTCAACACCCAAGAAGGCTGAGCTACCACCAAAGACTACCAAGCCCAGGCATGCCCCCAGAGTCCAGGCTCCTGGTCCCACAAGGGGCACTTCAATGCTGGGTCTGGAATGCTTCTCTATCTTAATTTCAGTCACGGTGACCCACTGCCAGATGACATCATGGGCACAGTTGGTCCACTGCTCGTCCTCCAGCCTCTCCACTGCTCCTCCAGCACACCAGCTCCTGTATGTCCATCCATACAGGTAAGCCTGGACAATACTACTGCCTACAGCCTGCAGTGGATCTGCTACGCCACATCAGCTTCCCGCCCCTCTCATCATCAAATGACTCCTCCAACAGGCTCAGGAGGTGTTGCATTATGTCACCCAACTCCAAGAGTCATATTTAGCTTGTTAAATATCTCCTTGTGAAGTTTATATGCAAACCACCCCATAAACCTACTAGGCTGCCATATGGAAATCCTGCAAGCAACTGAAGAAAGCAATGTCGTTAAGTGCCCTTAAACAATTCCTTACTCCTATATAAAGCAGTTGTATGTTGTTCCACGCTAGTGCCTGGCAACCCCAGATGGTCCCCAAAGCCTCCCCAGGCCAGGTGAAGCCCGGACAGTGGAGAAGAGAGGCTGTGACACTGCTAGGGAGGAACAAAGTGCAGGATCAGAGGCAGGGAGACGGGGCTGGGAAGGCAGGAGAGCCCAGCAGACAAGGCTGTCAGCATGACAGCCCGTCACAGGGCGTACTTGAGGGAGATTAGGTAGCAAGTAGCATTAATAATGCCGTTTCAGCCTATAGAATTCCTGTGTATACATGGAAAGTGCAATTATCCCTACTCTATTGAAGAGAAAATTGAGGAGACACAGAAACAAAAGAATAAAAAAAGTAGTTAAGTGCTCAAGGTCACCTATAAAGTCAATGGCAAAAGAAAAAAGAAAAAAATCCCAGAGACTCCAGACCGACAGCCCATTTAACGGGATGTGCTAATTTTATGTCACAGGGGCACTCGTTTTAACACCCACTGGTCATCCGATACTCTTTATATTATCTAGGTTCTACAACTGGAAAAAGAAAATACACAAATTGCCTTTTCTTACAAATATATAGTTGTATCACATATGAAAACCTAGTGACAATTTTAAAAACACAACCCTTCACCCCACATATATTCAAAAAATTATTCAACACTTATATCTGTGCTAAAGGTTTGCGGGTCATTTTTTGCCTACTAGTCTATTAATGATGAAATAAGGCGGTGAGTGAATTTCCAGGGGAAGGGGTTAACAGCCAGGAGGGGCGGTGGGAGGGAGCAGGTTGCACTAAATCCATTAGCAGTGACAAATAAAAATAGAAATGAGGAAGACCTGACAAAAGCTAATGGATTTGCACCATTTTTCCCTGTAACTGTTTATTTAACATAGGGTTTTTCCTTGCTTAGTATTTAATATTGCTTCGCACGATGAATTGAGGGGGAAAACCAGGCATTATGATAAATGGGTTTGAGAGGCTGCCTGGATGTGGGGTTTCCGAGTGTCCCGGGGCTCTGTAGGGAAACGAAGCTGTCTCCCACCCTGATCCCTGCTCCGCAGCCTCCACAGATCCCTGTCACCTGCAGCAGGCACACGCTGAGGAAAAACTGTCCTCCTGCAACAGAGACCTCGGTGTCACCACACATCTATCAACGCACAAATTATTTCTGCCACTTACATACACATACTCTACTCTGCTCGTGTCCCATTTCTACACCAGGTTCAGAGATACTATTTTTTACTATCGTTTCTTTTTTCCCTTTCGTCTTTCTCATGGCTGAATGAAACCCCAGAAAGCAAAACAAAACACAGACCCCATGCTGCAAACATCCCCCAAAGCGAGCCAACGTCTTGACTGCATTTGAAGCCTTCACCTCACTGACACAGCGCAAATCAGCAAACACTTGCCAGGGCAGGGCCTGGCTTCAGGAGCCTCAACAGCCCAAATGTCACAAGCCCAAACCTCACGGACTCCGAAAAACCTGGGACTTCACCGTGACTCAGTACCTTTGCAGGCAGCCTACACCAACCCTCCCTCCTCCCCAGTGCCAGGCACTGTCACAAGGCTCTGGAGAAACACCTCCTAAATCAGTCAGTAAGATCAATGGCTCTGCAATGAAGGCACACTGGGGCAGGACGGGTTTAGCTCCAGGAGCAAACTGGCCTCCTGCAGGGAGGTCAAAACCCAGCCGCTCCAGCAAAAGCACACTCCCTCTTGGACACCCTGGTGGGACTGAAACAGCAGTGCCTGCACGAGAAGGCTTCCCTCACCTGGCAGGATTTGGCATCTTGTTTTTATTGTCAGACAAAACAAGCAAGAAGTCCCACCTGAGACCCACACCACTGAGACCCACACATGGCCAGGCAGGGAGCAGCAAGCCCCCACCGAGCCAGGATGCAGAGGAAGAGCAGCACCACCTTCGGCACTAACCTCCTCCCGCATCCTCTGGAGAGCCGGCCATAGAGCCCTTCCTGGAAGAGGAAGAAACACCGTGATGGCACCAAAGCCTTCCAGCTCTGACCTCAAGACTGCAAGGGAATTACATACCCAGAACGGGCTGCTGGGCAACCTGTCTGCCTCCACTGACCACCATGTCACAGGTGGCTATAAAGCACCCTCTCCCCATCCTAGCTCCAGCTGAGGAGGTGCCCCAGCCCACCGGTGGCAGGAGACAGCCAGGGCCACAGCGATACCGCAAGCGCCAACAGGAGACACCGTGGCATGTGGGTTAAGCACAGCGTGTCCTCCCACCCAGGTCACCAGCCCAGTCCCCCGTCCCTCCCTGCAGGTGTATGGCCCTGTCCCCCACCGTGCCACAGCTGGGAAGCCTGCGCCCTGCCCCAGGGGATGAGCATCCTACTGTGAAGGTAGGAGAGGGAAAAGCAGGTGAGAAACTGTCCTTCTCAGCAGAAGGATGCCGTGACAGGGGAAGAAAGCAAGCCACATCAACGCATCTCATCCAAGTCATCCTTGAGGTGGAGTAAGTTAAACGGAACAACATGGGAACTTCTCATTGTGGGAGCAATTCATTTGGCTGTGCTCACATTTCCTCCCATTTTCACTTTAAGTAAAAAAAAAACTGTAGCACAGGCTTGTAAAAACAGTAAGAAGATGAACTTGCTTAGCCTTCAAAGTTTTATTCACAAGAAGATTCACTGAAACTGTAAGAAAGCTCCCTTTATTATTTTCCTCCACACAGCATCTCAAAAACAGATTTGACAATTATTGGTTTTTTGTTCCTTGGGTTTTTTAGGTGCCTGTATTTTACAAGCAAGGCTCTACGGGTTGCAACTGGTAAAATGCTAAAAGCAGCAGATGCAACAAAGCTTGGCACGAGGAACTACTGCAGCACGAGCCACTCAATCAAGCATATTTTAGAGGGGATAATTAATACTGCATTTCAGCTTCCCTGAGCACCTCCACCAGTAAAACAGATTTGGAAGCGTGCAGATAGTTTATTAAACATGGCAAAGTGATTACATTAGAGAAATAAGACGTAGAGTCACTGGTCTGCGTGGATTTAAAGCAAAAAAAAATGAATATTTAAATCTAGATTTTTTCCAAGGAAGTCAGCAAGACCCTGATCAAACCCTACAGCTTGGCAAGAATAGGATTCACAGGTTTATTCCTGTTATTTCCCGTGCAGACTAGTTCTGCATTAGCAGAGCATTAATCAAAGTCTAAATACTTATGGATCCTGACTCAATATAGATTCTTCCTCTGTTTGAAGTCCGCCTCATTTTTCCAGATGTGATTTCAAATCCCACAGTGATTTTGCTATTTCATACAAAGAGCAAAGGAAAAGCGGGTTTCCTCAAATTCACAGAAGAGAATCAAAAGGCACGTGACAAGAGGCAGCAGCAAGGAGCCAGCCTGCAAACTCACTGAAACAAACCCCACAGAAATAGAAATGTCACTCTCCGGGGCGCTCTTTCAGCTAAGCTGGTCGCAAACAGGATGTGAGCATCAGTCGCTGGGTGCAGAAGAGGGGTTATTCAGAATAGCAAGTTCAGGCACAGACCGGGTCTTTTACCCGGTAAGGAAAGAGTGGGAGGAAGGGGGTGGTGGGAAAGAAAAAAAAAAGCTTTCAACCCCCACACCGCAGCCCTGCCTGCTTGGGTTTCCCCTGCTCTCTTCTTAACTGAATTATCTCACAAGCAGACGTTTTCAAGTGCCACGTTCGCGGGCAGCACCCATGAAACAGGGCTGCACGGGAAGCCTGAGCGTGCTTCAAGTGTGCCGGGAGGAGGAGGAGGAGAAAGGGCAGGCTCCTTGGGAAAATGAGACTGTGAACAACAGCAGCAGCCCTGAGAAGAGTGTCTGGGGCACTTGTCGAAAGGCACACCATCCACAGAACGGAAGGATTATTGCTTGGCTTGAACACGAGAACAAGAAAACCAGTTTGGAGCAGGGGAGGGGAAAAAGAGAAGACAACACTGTTCGATGGAATCTAGAAGCCTCTGGAAATTAGAAAAGCCGTATCAACTTCTACATTGGGCTAACTCATCATCTTCACCCGCCCAGTTCCTCGGTGTTTACTAGCAAAGCTATTACTCATTCAGATCATCGTATACCAAAAGGCTGCTGATCAATATTGCACAAGGGTGATTAGTGCTCAGTGATTAAACATCAGTGTATGAATTTATCTGACCTAACATGCCTGAAGTGGAAGGAAACAGGGAGAAACAATTCCTGAGCAGACTCCTGTAACGAAAATTGACAACTTGCCCAACATCAGATGTTGGTGTTGCAAAGAGTTCAGAAGCAACAAGGAGAAGATGTATGGTGTTCTCAGAAGCAACAAGGAGAAGATGTATGGTGTTCTCAGAAGGATGGAAAATTGTTTTCCTCCAAATTATTCATGATCAAATATGCCTTTGAACAGATCTACCATCTGAAGGAAAAGAAAATCTCATTTAAGGATGCCAAAGCAAGGCTATTTTGATGACACAGGTGTCACACAAACAGGCCTGCTGTGACCTGAGTCACTGCTCCAGGTCTCCTGTGATCTTTTTCTCTATCGGTTTCACACAGGAAGCCTTCATATTTGACACACCAAAAATAGCAGACGGTTTACAAATTAAAATCTTGCTTCAAAAAAAGGTTGCAACTTCTTTCTTTTCCGAAATGCAAATGCACTTTCAGTGCCGTGCAACGATGATTTAAAGCACTTGCCCCTGCCGCGTGTTCCTCAGATGGACGTTTATGAACGGTTCCATTTCTAGATGATGCAAGTAAGAAAAGAGAGCGCTAAGAGGGGAAAAACCCCCCCACACACACACAAAAAAGCAATCAGAAATGAATATCTGAATGTGAAAAGCAACCAAAAATAACGTACAAACTCCCTGACAGAGAAAAACGCGTAGCTAGAGAATGAGGTCCTCACTGCTGAAGGTCCTATCCAAAGGCTGACCAAAACAGAAGGGGCACCTCATAA
>KZ511365.1:0-11485 GCA_002844005.1 Limosa lapponica baueri | reverse complement strand
CAAACTGGTTTCTCCCAATACAACTCAAGTTCCTTGCTGCTTCCCTTTTCTTTCTGAGCACAAAGGGAAAAATGGTGCCTATTATCTCCCATAATTTCCCATGTTTGCTATCCTTCCCAGCCTACCGTCTGCTGGCCCCAATGTAAAAAGTCAAACAGATTATGCAGAATTCCACATTAAGAATTTTTACATGTATCTGTATGGCAAAATGAATGTGATTTATTGTTTGCTAGATGTATCTTATGTGTTAGTGAAGTTACACTATTCTTTCATTTCTTCTGCTAAGCAATGAAACAAGGAGCAGTGGGGCTAAGCATGATAGCATCTACCTTTTGAAATCACAGTCACTGAAATAAAGATGACATTCCCAGTTAGAAATATCTAAAACTTCAAATAGAATTGACCATACAAGCTGTATTTGCTTCACATTTACTAAGTTTTCTTTCCACCTGCAGAGACAGACTCTTTCACCCCTCTCTTTAAGTGACAGTTACGGCTCTGAGCAACAAGAAGTTAGCCCAGTACACACTTTAGGATGAAATACCACTACATACTTAACCCTTTTTTAGTGAATACTAGCCAGTGTAATACTATTAGGGGAAAGGATGCAGCTGCATCTTCTTTAGATCACTAAGAAATCGTTGCTGTCATTAAAAAGTGCCCCAAGAGGCCAAGAAGCAAGTCATGGCACTGTGACTCTGCATTGATTTTATAGAGAGGATGTCCAAATACCGCAATGGTGAGACATATGTTCATATCCTAAAGCCCACCAAACAAAAAAGTAATGGTTTAGTTAGTGGAAGTAAGTAACTACATAAAGATAATCTGAAAATGGAATTTAAAATCAAGATGTGGGAGGAGAAATGTAAGATTTTTAGCAAAGACTGCAAACAGAGGTTACGTTTCTAGGGGTAGGGTTAAGGTATTTCAGCGAATTAAATTTCCTACTATCCTCTCTTCTGTGTTTAGTGCAGTTTCAAAAGGATGTGTATGAGTACCAAATGAACAGCAGCAGGAAATAAAATCTACTTTCAATGGGAACTACTTTAAAAAGTTTAAAAATAAAGTACTTATTTTCAAAACTAGATTGCTTAATTTTTTAAGGGCTTTGCCTCTGCAATGTACAAGGGTGCTCTAAGATGCGTATACCCAAAACCACGATTCACTTTAAAATTAGTGCTCTCTTAGAAGTATGAATTGCTCCATCTGGAAGTGATTAGGGTTCCAAGGATGTGCAGCATTAAGTAATTTAACTTACTGAAGTACTTCTTTTTTAATAAGCTCTTCAATTTAAAAATAAGAATAGTTTAAAAAGAAAAAAAAGCCCTTGCTAGTACAGCTGCTTGAGTCACATGAACCACTTTATTCACTTAATATACTGAAAGAGGTGGGACAAGGAATTACTTGAAGCCAACAGTAACAACTATAATAGCAACAACCTAGAGGTGTAACTGTACAGGGGAAAAAAATGTCAAATACTTGACCTAAAATGTTTGTCTGTGATAGTTACCAGGCTATCCCTCCCATGGCTACAACCTGGATACTTCTTATTTTCATTGGAAGATCTTGCTGGAAAGCAGTAGGGACAACAAAATACCTACCATGGGTGTTTGATCAATCTGATCAATCAACAATGCATATATACCTTACACACAATAAATAGTAAACATAGTTGTTGTGAGTATAATGCAAAGGCTAATATTTTGAGCACAGACATGAAAGTGTGTTCCGTAGGGGCAGAGACACGCTGACAGAGATGTCTCTTTTTTCCTCCTCCTTAAAGGGCAGGAGGGTAAAAAAAAAGACTTACTTTGTTGTTTGCTTTCGTCAGTTTTGCTAGATTGTTATTTGAAGTCAGATCCAAAACTGTGCTGTGTATATTCCAACTGGACGAAGCACCAAGGACTGCACCCCCTTGACGACAAAGGGCATTCATGAACAACCAACGGGTTCCACACCAGTGAAGAGCGCAGCGTTGATTGAACTCAATCCTAGAGATCGAGTTTTCCTCCGTCAGAAACATATAGTCTATTTTCAGGACTTCTCACTTTTGCCACAATTAGTTTCCTGAAGCTATCACTACAGAAATGATTCTCTGCCACATTTGAAAACTCTTTTGGGAATATGCCCAAATTGGCATTTTTAGGGTTCAATATCTCAGGCCACTAATTAAAATAAAATTAGTCATTTTATCTTCTGTTAGGAACTTCCTTCTGACTTTCCAGCTATCTTTGAAATTTTTTGATTAGTATTTCTCAGATGTTTTTAGGGGGTTTTAACAGAAGGGAAGTTAAAAGTTTGTATTTGACAATGGTAATTTTGGCATTTCTCAGGTTAAAATCTCTTTGTAACTTCGAAGGGTTGAAATGTTAAAGTAAGAGATGCTAATTTCTCTGGGGAACATGAAAATTAAAATATATTTCTAACTTGAATGAACTGACATGCATCATCAGTTGTATTTTCAATTAAGGTTCTGCAATGTTGATTAATTCAGTCATTTGAAAACAATTTACATACAAGATGGTCAGGGAAGTGGAATGTTGCCCTGGGGGAACTCAGGAGAAGAGTCAGGGATCAAAGTTTGAAGGCAAATTGACATATTTGGGGAGCTTTCAATAGAGTGATAGCGGTGGTTGAAGATCACAGCAGTCAGATGAGTGGGTTTTGCTTAGAAGATGGTTACTGCCATCACTGAGATGTAAGCCTTCAGATTTCTCATAAACACACTGCCTTGTACTTCAGACTATCAAGAAAATGCCAGCCATCAGTCTAGGGAAATATTTGAATACTGAGATGGAAATTAGCTTTAAAATTTGCATTTAGGAATGTGTAAGCGTGCGGATGGGCTTTTACATTATGAAATTATTTCCTTGTTTAAAAAACTGTACAGCCTTTGCCAGCTGACTTCAGAAAAACCCTGACTTTCCCCTCTATACTCAGTTGTTACGATTAACCAGTAATATTAATGAGAAATGGACCTATTTATAAAGAAATTAATAGGGAAACATTCCAATAGTTGCTATAGTACTTCAATGGGACACCCGAAGTTAGATTTCCATTTCCTAGGCTTAAATTGCAAAACCAATTCAATTTCCAACCAACCGCATGGCCTCTTTGAATTGTGCAGAAAACTCAAAGATGCAGCATCTGAGGAAATTAACATAGTTAACATTTTAAAAGCAATGCAACCAATTATAAGATTTATTCACAACGCTGAAGTACCATGCCAAGACTGTTGATTTCACACTTCCCACGTAAGGAAATGTTTAGCAAAGTAAAAAGCACATATTATATATAAGCTAAATCAATGTCAAGCAGAAGGAAAAAAATTCAGTAAATATTAGTTTGAACTTAGAGACAAACTATGAAATATGAAACCATGTGCTTTTTTTTAATCCATTTCATAATGAACAGCTGAAAGTGCCCTTTACCAGCTGTTGTTGGAAAGCTGTCAGTTCATTTTTAAATAGAGATGTCAAAGGTCTGCAAACCTGCTATTGAACAAGACTGAGAAGCATATGACTCTGAACAATTGAAAACGACTGGGGTGATGGGGTTAGGTGCAGGAACATATGATTTTAGGCAACCTTTTGGCTTGCCATGTTCTTTGAAACTCAGTCCTCTGGAGCTTTCAAGGTTCTACTGTTACCCCAGTGATACATAAATTCAGGACCGCAAAGCATACTTCAGCCTCTCTGCTACAGGGGCTTCTAATGAGTTAAAAATGAGAATGTCAGCACAGATGATCTTTCAGAAGTGAAAACTTATGCCATAACATCTCGAGAGGTAAAAAGTAGTCCTAAGTCTAAACTCAAATGCAACAACTTCTGCTCTGATAATACATTCTGCAAACAGGAAGCACCCATGTAAAACACTACCAGTTAGTACCAGATACTCAGAAAGACATTTAAAACTCTTACCCTTTATGACAAAAAATACAGTTCTTTATTGTTCAAAGTTTTTTTTCCTATGAAATGTGAAGGTACATCTTTTTACTGACGTACTCTGATGTGGACATTCTAAGCCAAAAGCCACATTCATGTAAAAGTTCTACCTGTACCAATATGTGACACAGGAACAAAAACTTTTCTATATGCTTCAAACATCTAGTGCCACAAAAGTGATTGTACTTGGGCAAAATTGAGCATCCAGTCTGAAGGGAAAAAAAAATACATATATTAATATATCAACAGGTCCTCTTTAAATGAGAAATGAACACTGCTGAATGTAATCATTAACAGAAATCAAGGATAAGTTTTCCCCACCTGCTACATTTAGCAATGGCATCAAAGGCTCATTAATGCAAGCAGTGAGGAACATATGCTCCCTTTTGCAGCAGGGAAAAAAAAGTATGAAAGAGACAAATGCATGAAATGCAGAAACAAGTTGTTACATCTCCATGCCACTGGTGTCATGCAGATAAACCAAAAAAGCAAAACCAGATAGAGCTGTGGCTGAGCTGGGTGTCATCCCGGGGTCCTTCCGCACCGTCCTTGGATTAGTGCCACCGTGCTCTTTACGCAGCATTCGTGCATGGACCAACACACAGGGCATATGAAAGACGACATTACTTTTAAAGAGAAAAACCCAGCATATGGCCAAACACAACACACAGTGTTTCAAGAAAGTAACTCAGTTCAATACGTTTGTTTAAATGACAAAAACTCTGCCACTTAATGCACACACAGAGACCAACAGATTACCCAAAAGACAAACTGGACAGTCAGGAAGAGTGCACGGATTAGGAAAAACACTTTCTAGAGACGGCAGGTAGAAGTAATAAACTATACTGGTGTTATCAGTATCTTGCACATTCTCAGCATCTCCACTGGCGCAGCAGAATCCTTCCTGTGCAGAATGATGGATGACTACATGTAAGCTGTGCAGAAGGGATGCTGTTGCAGATGCTGTCACAAGGACCTTGGTTGCTGAGCTTAAATTGCGGGAGCTCAGGACATAAGCTCTTGAACTGCCTCCTTCAAACCAGAGCATGCCAGCTGAAAAGGCGGCCACCATGCTTCTGTAAAACCCCCTTCCCTCTATGGGCCGCTCTTACCTGGTCTCCCATGCAAGCGAAGGGCTAGATGAGCTGACAAAACCAATTCAGCAGAAGCACAAAGGCAGTTGCAGAGTATTGCTGGAGCAGTTGACAGCCCCAGCAATAATCATTGCTACTGCCTTTCTACAGGCAGCTTTGCAGGATCAGGGTCTACACTAGTCATGTCGCCCAGGCTCACGGATTTTTCCCATAGTAAGAATTTAAAAGAAAAGGAACAATGAACAGTTTCAGAAGAAAAATGAGGGAGATTACAATGGAAGATATTTTACCCTTTCTTATTTAATAAAGGCAAGATGACTCTAAAAGGCAGAAACAAAAGACAGCACACTGCAAATTTGTACGTAATACGAAGGGGAGAGCAAGCAGTTGTATACCTGGATATAAACCTTAAGTAAGGCGATGAAACATGGCTACATTTTCACGTTTGCTAATGCTATTGTTAGATTATTTATTTTCAGGGAAACGTAATAAATAGTTAAATCCCATTTAACAAAAATTCCTGTGTAACTAGATGACTGTAAGGATTCTTCTGTAAAAATATCAAAAACATCCAACCACTTGAAGAGCTTACACTTTTAAAAGTCGTATTAGGCAATGAAAAGAATACGTCCTTTTCCCTTCAGCAGGCCTATTTATATGCCTAAAATTAAACACATGCCTAATAATTAAGCATGATTAGGTTCCAATTACTTCGTTTGTGCTTCTTTAGTGCTTCTTTCATTTCATTCTCACTGCATCAAAACGTGAAAACCAGAGATGTGAATGGCTGAGATTGACTGCCATCGGTTTCAGACACATTTCAGCCCACCCTGAAAAATGTGAGCTTCCTGTCATATGCTGTCAGTAAAACTCATGTCTTCCAAACAAAGGTTCTGAGAACAGAGCTTACATGGCACCTTTAGATTTTACATTTTGTTTGACATCTACCATTTGTGAGAAATGGCATTTTATAACCACTTTCCATCCTGTCTGTCCCCATCACCACCACCCCCACCAAACATAATTGCTTTTACTATAAATATCTGACAGTGTTAGTAAAAGTAATAGAGAGTAAGATTTAGAAAGCTCTTTTTGACTGCCTAATAGATTTGTTATATAAGTGCAAATCTTCTTCTACTGTTAGTGTTAAGTAGTTTCTGCCAAAAAAAAAAAAAAAGGAAGGAATAAATCATCTTTCACAAGTGGATAGCACAGTATGACCAGGAAAGAAACAACTCTTGTACTTAAAGCACATTCAAAAAGTTAGTTTATCATCAGGCAGCACAGTACAGACCTTAAAGTTTCAGCTCAGAGATTCAATATTAATGTCCCTTTTATCACTTTCTTATTTAAACATATCCTAAGTTTGGCAGGTACAGTACATTTACTAAGCAAGAGGAAAAGGAATCAGGTTTGCCCGGGTAAATCCCATTCTTTTCTGACTCAAATACTCATTAAAGTAAGAAATAACTGATACGACACAATGTATCAGCTGCTATGGAAAACTACCCTCGAGGAATGTTCCATTTATTGAACGGATCTACAAGTCTTCCAGAGCTGCCAATAATAACTGAGCGGCAAGACTTGACAACAGGAAAGTAAATCAATCGATCTAAAGTGACAGACACAGATATCAATCCTGTATTAAAAAGAAACTTGAGCAAATCAATCAGATGTTCCCTTTCAAAGATAAACATTCCAATACAGTTATAATTTAGAGGTATAATTCAGATTGTATGTGTTACTCAGCACCAAAGAGCTTCCAAATTAAAATTGCAGGAATCGTTCTGGTCACATTAAAAGAGGAGATGAGGATTTAAGTAATTTTTTGCACTTCTCTTACTACCTAAATAGTTCCATAAACTGAGAGAGCAAATCTAGGTAAAAGCTATTGTGAAGACAGAATCTTAAATACCAAAACACTTTTCTGAAAGTGTTCCTCGTGTTGCTTTCATGGAGCAAAAGGCCCAGGTTTCAAAATAGCTGTTCACAAACATCCAACACTTGCTCCTTTGTGCTTTTGCAAGATTTCATCTATGTAAAAGATATTTTGTCAAACTCAGTGAAGAACAGGATCTCAGCCGGAAGGTCCCACCTTACCCCCAAGATCTTGGGAAATTATGAAGTCCCAAAGCAGCACTAGGACTGATTCATATCTAGCGATTTCTCACATGATTACGCAAAAACGTGAGGAGGAGGAAATGCAATTTCACAATCGGCATCAAAGTTCAGGAATAGATTATGGCAACCACAGCCCATGGAAAAACCACCCTTCCAGCAGTACCCCTAAGTGGAACTGACACCCCCCCAGGCTACCCCTTCATAGCCCAGACCTTGTTCCCTGCCTGGTATCCACTCCCTGCCCCAAGCAGCATCCTCCAATAAGCTCATATGCTCTGGGATCGTCCAAGGCGGTGAGTTACCGGAGGAACTAGCCTGAACGTGATGGCAACTTGCTTCTGAAGCACATGGGACAGCTTGTACCCCTCAGAGCTAGCATTTCCTAACACTAACATCAAAAAGTAATTAATCTAGGTTGACTTCCATCACAGAGTGAACACTTTGCCAAGAGTTACCACATAGTATTATGTTAGAAATTAAACATGTTCACTACAGTGGAGATGCGCCTAAGGCATTAACTGTAAATGGTATTTTCAGCAGGGATGTGTATGTGGGCATGCACACAGGAGTTAGAAAAGCCATGGCAGTCATGGATTGCACAACGGTTTCCATAAACAGAATCTTCTGTTGAGAGCTTTTCCCCTTGCTGTACTAAACTTGTCCATGTTTGGCCTCGGAAAAAAGCAAATTGCTCTAAATACTTTGGGAATGAAAGAACTGCTCCCATCTCAAATCCATCACTGGGGAGAGAAATGGGACTCTGATTTCACCGTGCTTCTTCTCTTCCAAGACTTACTTCAACACGTGGTACTTTCTCCATTTTCATTTTTAATTTTTTGATTCTTCCATTCCAAAAATATAAACCTAGGCAAGGTTTACTCAGATGGCTAAACATATCTGAGCAGGGGGAAGCCCTGTCAGTACTTTAAATCAAGTGGGACATCTAGGGATGGTCATCAACAGAGCCTTGCAAAGTGTGGACCTGTCAGACAAGGCTGGACAGCAGCTGATGCCCTGCTTTCTATACTTTGGAGCCTGGAAAAGTACTGAAAAGTTGTAGCAGGCCTTAAACTACACAGTATGTTGACCCGTTAGAGAGAATAGAAGAGTGCCACTGGCAAGATTCAATTACAACTAAGTAAAGATCACACTAAATAGTCTAAAGCATTACTAGCTAAATTCAGTGCAATGGATGAAATTGATACATGGAACTAATTCATGCCCTACGTATCATTTAAGCTGTTATTTCCTCAGGTGGTGCATAAAGCTTATGATGGCATTTTAAGCAGGGCGATTTCACACTGAACCGTTTCCAGAAGTCCTGTGAGATACGAAGATCTTCTGGTTTGTTTACATTTGTTATGTTCAAAAGGAGGCTTTCTCCAGAAAGACTCACGACATAAGACTGATAAGCCACAAGCAAAGGAAGGTATCAGTCACACACACAGACTAAAGTTTTCACTTTACAATCTGACATTCTCTACCAAGGTTGAAATATAATCTATGTTTTCTTCTAGACATTATAAAAGCAAAACTACAGCCCAAGCATACACATTAAATTGCTATCAAGAGGAAAATCCATACTATGCAGGTGACACATTCCTCTAACAAAAGCATTTAAAATAGCAAAATACAGGGAATACCACTGCCTGCCTTCAAATACCTGCAGAAAAGGCTAAGGAATACAAAAAGCAAAAGAGGAAGAAATATTAGCACACAACAGCATAAGCTAAGAGTGCAAAATGTGTTAATTAGTGTATTATAATGACTTCTGACGGCTTCACATAATGCCTTTTCATCATCATACTGTTTCAATTATGCATTCTCCACTTCCCGCATTAAAACCTGCTTCACTATTATTTTTCACCTGCTGCTTCAGTATTAGGTTTAAGCACTTATGTCTTTCAAGAAAATAATTTTATTTTCCAGAAGTTAATCGCTGATTCCCTCAATAAACCCAAGGGAAAAAATTCCTGTGCTCTGTGAAAGCATAAAAGGAAAAGAGAGGGAGATGTTATAATGAGGTATGCTTTGTTGTCTCCAATACACCGTGATCCTCCCCACTTCACAAAGCCCTTGGTTAGAAGCCAGTCATGCAGCTCAGAGTTGGGGGACGTTGGTACAGAAACCTTAAAGCTGGACTAACTTTCCCTAAATGCTGAAAGAATGAAGAACGATGAAGCAAACCATTTTTTTTTTCCAACCTTTAGCTCAGCTATTAAACATGGAAACAAGCATTAAGACAAATGACTAGAAGTTTGATCTACCAACAATAGAAATTAAAATATAAAGTTCACTATTTCATTACTAATGACCTGCTGGGGAAATATGTACCTTCTGATTTCCTTTTTTTTTTTTTAACCTTGCGCCTTGGAGAATCACAAATAAGGAAATTCAAAATGAATGCATAAATGGGCCTGAATCCTTTCCAATATTTAAAATATTGGATTATTTAATTATTTCCATTGAAAGGGGGCATAAAGAAGACTGGGAGACTACCTCACTCCTCTCCTTGAAAGGCCAAGCAGTACACCGTGATGTCAAATGCAAAGGATGCGTACCACGGGGCAGAGGGTGAACACATTAAAGGAGCACAACTCCATGGCAGATCCCTACAGCAACTCATAGAAGCTGGCTCCGACAACAGACCTGAGACATAATGAATGGGTTCCCTCCTACGCACACCTCTGAGCTCACCCTGGCAGCAGCGCGAGGACGATGATCGCCTCCAGGAAACAATCTTTCCCATCCCAAACTTCATGGGACACACCCTATCTCCAGTCATGGTATGGGTGGAAGAATTTTTTCCATGCACTCATAGACCGCTCTGTTCCAACAAGTTTGGTACATTTTTTCCTCCATCTACTCCCGAAAGGTGCCAAGAACGTGTAAAGCAAGTTGAGATTTTTAGCAGTGCTCTAGAGGTACCCAGAGCCTTACAGGACTTAAGTGAGCAGAAAACCACCACAGGCAGAGAAGTGTTACACAGGGCAAATGATCTGGATCATTTAATGATAGTTTACTGTAGTAAGCTTCAATATACCCACATTTTCAACCACTTCTCCACTCATTTTATGAAACAATCACATAGTAAGAAAACTCTTGACACCGAGCCACAAAACAGAAACGCCTCCTTGAAGTTTTCATGCAGCAACTCATCACTCAATTATTCCTCTTACTTCTACAACTCACTAAATTTTAATACTGAAAATGGCAAGGGGCTAAGAGGAAACTTTTTCTGTATTTGGTTTTCTCTGCCCCTTTTCCCCTGCAACATAATGCTTTAAGCTCTTAATTAAAGTTTATACGGCTAGGGTGACACTCCCAGGCAATACAAATATATACTTGGAGGTCTGACAGCAGTATCTTCCATCAAGCGATGCACCACATTAAGTTGCTGCAACCTTTTTTAAAGGCATTTTGATGCTTATAACAATCATGCATATTTGCTGGACTGAATTTTCAACTCAGGGCACCTTTTAGGCTCTTTAGGCACCACAGTGTCTTTTTTTTTTTTTCCACCTAAAGAATTATTTAGAGGCCAGATTTTCCCATGTGCCTCGTACCCAGGCACTCTTTCCACAATCTCTCCGAAAAGGCGTCTAGTAAGATCTTAAATCAGCACTTGAGTGCTTAGAATTAGTATGTAGTAACAGATTTAGGCTATAAAATGTTAAGCTACTGAAGCTTATTATTTTCATCCTTAAAATCTATTCACGTAAGTGCAGCCACCTTCTAATTCAGAGTAAAAGATTTGAGATTTAAATGTAGGTTCACTTGAAGTGAATTTAACACACAAAAAGTGACAGGAATTGGAATATGGCTCTTTTGTGAATTGAAGAAAAAGAAATGAAAGAATAGAAGCAGCAAACAAATTACAAGACCTGTCAACCTTGTTAGATACTGTGTTGAGAGCAGTAGGGATGAATGGGGACTTCCCACTTCTATGCCTATCACAAACAAATGAAAATATATGCATGGTTTTGAATAAGGTATTTAGGAAGTGACAGATAAGTCTTGGGAAGGCAAGTTTGCTTTCCCTGCTGTGAAAATAACATATCTCAATAACACTACTTCCTTTCAAATTCCTCAGGACAATGATTCACACAAGGCAATTTTAATTTATTTTGACTGTTTACTCTGTGTTGACAATCTGAATTGGTAACTTCCGATATCCTACTGTAGGAAGCAGTCTTAAATGTGACAGCTCAAGCTTTAAAGAATACCTTCAAAAATATACATCTCTTAACAAACCGTCTTTCTTCCCAGCTATTCCAGCCTGAACTCCAGCATTTGTGTTTCTTTCATCCAAAAGGAGGGCATTTC
>KZ511363.1:15124-26107 GCA_002844005.1 Limosa lapponica baueri | reverse complement strand
GTAAAACTGTACCTGGTTGCTAATGGCTTGTTGTTTCCTGGTTAGGAGACTGGTTTGGTTTGGACCACTGCTATGTACTTCTTAGCCTAAGACTCTCTTTCTGAGGTAAAACCACATGTCTGAAGGGCAAGCCTTAAGCTCATGTGGGCTTATAGAAACAGTCTTTGCTCATTAATATGTGGAGGTAAGCAGTTCCTGTGCCCTCCTTATTATTTTGCCTACAAAGGTAAAGGTACTTGAGAATCTCATGGGTTGATATATAGAATAGTCTTGGAAACCTCTCTCTGAATTCTGATGGAGGAATTGAGAATAAAACCTAAGCTAGAGCACTATACTACCTTATGCTGAGTAATCTAATTTGCTGACTGGTCTTTCTGTCTAGAACCCTGCCTAAGAGACATCTTGTGTTTCCTTGACACACTCTGCTCTTCCGGTATATTCTCCTTCTGTTAGCAGTGAAACCCCATATGTTCTGTTTAGCTGCCATAAATGCACTACTTCTTCTTCCCCAAGCTGACCACCAGCCTGCTGTTTACTACCTGCCTACCCTTGTAGTGCAATGCTATTATTGAAAAGGTTTTCCAGGCTTTCTGCCTGGGATTGTGACTGCTACTCCTGCACGCTTGTCCAAAGTACAAAAGGAAAGGTTGCAGGAACAGAACAGAGAACACACAGGGTAGGCCATGGCTCGTGGTGAGCTGTCCTGACCTCACATTTACAAGCCCTTTCTTACTTTCCACCTCAGGTGGAAAACAAGGGCTGGTGGAGGCTGGTCACTGGGCCTACCCCAAAAAGAGTGTTTGGGGCTGTCTCCTGGCAAGGTCATGATTTATTTCCTTCTGTTGTCTGTTCCTAGGATACATACTTGTTCTAGCTGGGTTGCAGTTCTTTGACTATGTTGGTTAGGTTTGAATTCAACTGTAAATGTGGCTGCGTTTCAGTCACATCCCCTGACTGGACCCTTCAGAATGGGCAATGTCTTGCATCACATGATGGGTATCTAACCTCTAAATGACAAGCACTTCACAGTCCTTTATAGCCCCTTCTGGTCATGGTCCTGAAATCGCTCTAAGATCAGAACTCACACATGAACACATGATTGTCATTCTCCAATACAGCAATAATCTTAACCTCTCTCCAAAAGAGAAAATGAGGCACAGAAAATGGAACTGGCTTGTCAAGAGTTGCTCAGGAAATCTGGAAAGCCTGTGTCAGCAGTGGTGACCTAAACTTCGATTCACAGGCCTGTACTTTTGGGTCCCCTTCCCTGCCCTTTCTTTTTCTTACCTTCACCTGTAAGAAAATCAGCTCTGCAGATGCGCATTTATTCTTCATCTTCCACGGACTGAAATTTCAGTCCGGTGAAAAACTTGCTGCCAAGTACTTGGTAAAGAACTGGTGCTGCTCTTAATGACAGAGGGGCTACCTGGATGGCAGGGAGACAGGGGTGAGTCCCAACCTTAAGTTCTGTGACTGGAAGTCTTCTGTCCTACCTGGCATCTATTCTGTAGCTCTACCTTGCTTTCAAGTGCCAAGTACCTCCCTTCCCTCTAATGACCAGAAATCTGTGAAGCACTTGGCATTCTGAAATGCTTTATAGATGTACAGAAGACCATATAAAGGGGTGTATAAAAGGAGATATAAATAGATGTAATGCAGAATTGGTGGGGGTGAAGCAGAAAAGTGTGTGTGTGTTCTTCCCATCCCCCCCCAATTTTTCCACCTTGAAGTTACAGTGCTGTTAGCCATGACTTGCCTCTGACCAGCTTTTGCTTTTCCTCACCACCTGGGAGTGGATAGTCATGGTGTTACAGCCCTGCAGCAAGCAGTTCTCCCAGCCAAGTTCAGATGAGAATCTGTCACTTTGCAGAAGGCCTCTCCTGTCTCTTGGGCAGCAAGAGTCTGGGAGACTGAACGATCTGTGGCTCATGTACGGCTTTGGAAGACCGAGGGTCATAAAAGCCATTCTAAATGGGCACTTTACTGACAGTGCTCACCTTTAATGGCCTTTTTGTGAAGTTACAGCTCAGCTTTTAGGCCCTTTTTGCAATTCACCACTTAATCCATACACGCTACCTTGGCCAAGAGTTGGACAATGGGGCCCACTGTGTCTGGTTTTGTTATGGAGCAGCCAGAGTGGCTTTTAACTAAAACAATGTATCTGAAGGAGAAAAATGTAATCACCTTGAATTCCCAACTGATTCAACTTACTTAAGGCAGCTTTGCAGACACTGGTGTGTGCAATCAATGAAATCAAAACTGAAGCCCCATAAGTATGGCAGAAAGGAATAAGAATGTATGTGCCTTTGCATGTATAAAATATGGGGGGAGAACATGTGCAGGGAAGAAGGAAACAGCTAGTTCTGGAAAAAGACCATTTTTCTATGATATGAAATCTTTCATGATTAAATATAAGGGTGTATTAGATTGGCAAGGAAGTACTGTTACACAGCCCTGAAATCAGCTGGAGGCCCTTCTAAAGGGTCTTTCAAAAATCATGTGTCTTCTGGGAGAGATCAATCCTATAATCCATTTGTCAGTTCCTTTTAGGAATTGGAGGTGAAAAGAGGGTAAAACTGATCCCCCCAGCGCCGCCCCCTCCCTCCCCCCTTGCCAGTCTTCTAATGCTGCTGCACAAAGGATATGTGTGGTTTGCCCTGCAATGTGTAAGCCCAGGGTGCCTTGGTGGCATAAAAGGAACGATCCAAACCCTCCTGAGACTTGGAACACATCAAACTAATGTGCTCACTCTCCTACTAAAGCACTGACACAAATGGAAGAGGTGTACACACACCCCTAGTTGGGGGGAAAAGGGCAAGGACTCCTCCAGGCACCAAGGAAATATTTAACTTGCCTTCTGGCACTACTGTCAATCTTTGCAGAACCCCTTACCTACAGGAGGGCATACCTCACTGAAACCTACTCCTGATCCCACCCATACCTCCTCTTTCCAGGCTGCTGACTACTGTGAATCCATTGGGATTCAGTACAGGGAAGGATTGGGCTTCGGTGTAGTGGAAAAGGAGTATCTGTATTACCACCTTTTGGCTCAGGAAGCCTAGTAACTTGCTATTTCAAGGTGGGGCTCTCAAACAAGACCACCTCTGGCAAGGGGTAATCTTTGTTTCCCCAAAGCTTGAGCTGTCAAATTAAATTTTTTCTTTTTTTCTTAATGAGAAGACATTTTTGGCTGGGGTTCCAGTTAACCTAATGTGGAAAGCTACACACCTCTGTAGGCTTCTAGATGCAATTCAAAAGATGAAAGCAAAGTCTCTAGAAAGCCAGTAGCGAACACTATACCCTTCTGTGGAATTCATCTCACTTTAATTTGGCTCTAGGTACCTAAAGTAAAGCCACAAATCTGGCAACCAAATAAGTGGGTGGCCAGTCTGATACTTATAGAGTAGCAACCATTTACCTCTGTTAATTTTCTTTAAACAGTTGATCCTTTCCTACGTTAGTCATTCCAGCCACATCCTGATTTTATCAGGCCTTCAGTCTTCCAAAGAACTCCCCCAAAAAGGGAAGTAGGACACACTCCCCCCACCTTTAACTTAAATGTGTCATAGAAACCAAAGCAGGCAACAAGAATTCGGCAGCGGTGGTGTTTGCCTGCTGAGACCGAAGCCTGAGTGACTGTGTGCAGTCGGCCTGTTGAAGCATTAGCTCCATTTGCTTTTTGTCTCTTAGACCCCCACACCTGCCTGCCATTTAGCTGCCTCTGAAGGCCGGCCAAGGGACATCAGATCAAATAATAAAAGCCACATTGAAGCAGTGTTTCAGCTGAAACCGTATGAGTGGAGGCGAGATGGGGATTGGAAAAGGCTCCCTATAAAAGAGCCCACACATACATGCGAGAAGGTCATTAACTCGTGCCTTGTGCTATCTTTGCAGTCTCCGCTCCCTCTCTCTCAATTATTACATCAGAAGGAAATGAGAGAGCACTTTGCCAAATACTAATGGACTTGATGTTTTCATAATCTCAAGTGCACAACAATCAGAGCTGTTTATTTTCCAAAGAAGATGGGAACCAGGGGAGGAGGCTGAAGACTGCGAAGAGGTTCCAGAAAGCTCGAGCCAGTTCTATATTCATCTCTTGCTCCATCTTTAGCTGCCAGGCTGATATTTATCTGAATCATTCACTAGATGAGGCCTTGTGCTTCCTCAGGAATGTGTCAAAAGCCTGTAGAATTGCAAAGAGGCCTCAAACTGTAATATTGTTCTTAAGTCATCTGTGCCATGCTGTTAAGGGGGGGGGGAAACCCTTATAGAGAAGGGCTGAGACTGAAAAACAAGCACCTAGGAACACTCTTGCAGTTATAACGCCAACACTTATTTCTGGGGAAAAAGGCAATGAGAGTAGGTGGATACTGTCCTGTAGCCAGTGTTCCTGTGCTGGTCACTATATAGCAACTGACACCATGTGTCCAAGTTTACAAAGCACTTTAGAATCCCACTTCAGCTCGAATTAAGAAGCTTTAGTCTGCTTTTTGTATGTCTGAATGTAATGATACTGCTACATTTTTGTTTCTGAAGAGTAGCAGGAACCATTTCTGGATGAAATGTGGTGCTGAGGAGACATGAGAAGATATGGCTGATCTGATGGGAATGGTCTCTGTAGTGGCATGAAGAGGTCAATTCTGTTTCCTTTTGTCAGGATACAGCTTTCCCAAAACTTGAGAGTTGAAGCCTGCATGAAATCCCAGAGTCTGTTTACAGAGGGAGCTTAGCAGGAAGCTTGTGCTTTCTTAGATCTAGGCTGGTGTAAAGATACTGAAGTTCCCCCCAAAAGTCAGGTAGGACTGTGAGGCTTCTGAGCCACTGTGGTCACCAGGCTGTTCCAGCTGGTGGACTTGTATAGAGAACTCGAGTCCCATTAGTATGTGACTGGAGGAAGCTATGGAAGGTAGGCATTTGCTTTTACTAAGTGAAGCCCAAGTCATCCCTAGGAAGGTAAGGACACTGTGCTCTTCCTTGCTGCTCAGACTTTGGAAAGTTCTACCTTTGACAAGGGCCTTAAATTCTCAGTCCCCTTTAGAGTGTATCAGACACTGGGAATGCGTATACAGGGGCCAATATGGAAATGACTTATCCAGTCACACCAAAAGAGAATTTTCAAAGGATGCCCCAACAGCACCTTGCATTCTCAAACATCGCCTTTCAAAGGTCAGAACCAGAACAAAGGCTTTGCATAATTTGGGAGAGTCTTTGGGCTGAACTGGAACTTAACAACTCTCCCAGTGTGTGCATGTACTTATTTATACCTACAATTAACTCCCAGAACCTGCCTGTGGTCACCTATACAGGTCTATGCTCTGGGCCTTTGAGAATTCTGCATTGGGTCAAGAAGGAATAGGGCTTTTCATTACCACTGTTCAAGCATTTCCCCCCGCTACCTGAACGGATTTCAGCTGCCTTGTATAGAAAAGAGTTACAATCTTGTCTCCTACAAACTTAATATCAGTGTTATGTGCAAGATCAGATTAGTTTTCCTGACAGTAAAAAGCAGATTGCCTAGTCTGCTTCTCTGAAGACTGAGTAAAACAAACGCCAAGTAGGAATAAATTCCTGGACCCCATATTAACATCTATAATGAAAAGGACACTTATAAATGCGAATTGGGAGTATGGGACAAGAGAAGGTCGCGGTGGAGGGAAGTGTCGTTGCTCAGGCACAGCAGGTCTGGGGTCAGTCCCGGCAGCTCCCGGGAGGTGTCGCCGCAGCCCAAGGCTGGCGAGCGGCAGAGGGGACCTGCCAACCGCCTCTCACTGTCGCGCTGGAACAGCGGGCGGCTTTTGCCCACGCTGGGGAAACTGGTTTCTGAAAAGGGACCCATGGGACAACGGAATTTCAAATGCTAGAACTACCAACCTGGAGTGCCTCCGCTATGATGCTCTGGCAGTGGCAGGTTGAAGTTCCCCGTGCAAGTCTTACATTTCCACATAGAAAGTTGTTCGTGCTTCTGATGCGCACGCAGGATTCTGCCCGCAAACCTGTAGGCTGGGGCTGAAGGTGTGGGTTCCTACCTGCCGACTGCTGAACCCACTGCCAGAAGGGATGCCTTCTGTGCGGCATCCTTTATATCAAAGCCTAATAAATGTTCAAATACAGAGGACTTTTGGACTCAGTCTGACAAAGGGTTTAAGTCTTGCATACGGAAGAGATCTGATAAATATCTGTTCCACTTGTATTAAAGCTGACACAAATTTGAAGAATGCTTTCATTGAGGACATAGTTGTCATGGAATCACGGGACCACATCCCGAGTGGAAGGCAGTAGTGGGCATCTTGTGGACCATGTCAGTAACTCCGTGATTTTCAGGTGTCACCATTAGACTTTAATAAGAAATTTCTGTAGCACTTGTGTTGCTATAGATGCTATCATTTTGTTGTACTTGAAAATACAGCATGCGGTACAACGGATTCTCAGAACTGGCTGGTCTTGTGGCATTTTCTAAATGCAAACTGGCACCAGTGGATAATCGAGGGTGGAGGTGACTTATAACCATGCACATCAAGGGGTTCTCTGTATGCCTCTGATCCACGCATCACAGTGATGAAGCAGACAATGAATATTTTAGCATCAAGCTTTAAACATTTTACTTCCCAAAGAGTAGTGATAAGGTGCTGGTATACAGGGGGAGACAAACGTAGCTGAGATGGGAAATGATGATTATCCCCTGCATGAAGTTAAACTGTATATAGGAATACTGAATGGGGATGTGTCTGTGTCACTTACAGAACCCAACAAAGCCAAACACCACCAACACACCAAAAAAGCTAAAACATAGGGCAATCACTCTAATCCTTTGAGCGCTGATAGCTGGAAACATACCCAAACCACATCACAGGTAGAAAGTCCATCCTTCAAGAGAAAACAGATGGGGGGATGTTTTGTGGCCCATGGGGATCCTTCCTGTTGTATTTACTTATGCCCTACTCATTAGAATCTCATGGAAATCTCTTAATTCAATGAAACCAACCTTCACCTAGTCCTTAGTGGAGTGTTTCTTCAATTAGAACCAAAAGGTTCTTAGTTCCCACACAAAACGTGTGTTAAAGAGAAGGAGTGTCAGATGGCATCATCGAGGGCTTGGTAACATGGGCAGCAGCTATACAGGCAGGTACACTCATGCCCTGATAGCCAGGCCTGCAGCACACCCATTCCTGACTGGCAGCACTGGTGGACTATTCTCTCCCTTGTTCTTGTCTTCAGCAACCCAGCAAGTTTATATCCGGTTTTTCACATCAGTCTGTAACAATGCATTTCAGTCCTTGATGCCTACCGGTGGCCCCACTGAGACATCCAAGCACCTTGTTTACTGTTTTCAGATTCCTTCTCTGAAGTATTTCCGGATGCAACATTCAGGAACTCTCCTCCTAGGAGTTTTTTGCTTGTGTTTCAGCTCTCCAAGATTTCTGTTAACTTTGCCCCCCTTGTTTCCTCCCTTAAGAATTTAAGTACGTAGCTCAGGCAGGTACTTGCCTCACTTTAAGCAGTGGCCAAGGGCTATTTAATGATTTGGGTTTATACAAATCACACTGCCTGCCTGCCTAAGGAAGTAAGTACCTGTGATACGTGGTAAAAGCACAAATTCTTCTGTTAGAAACAGGTTTGTGTTTAAAACAAACTAATGTACAACTTTCCTCAATGATGGCCAGACAAAAGCTGACCAGCCCAAATTAGCCAGCTCCCAACTGTCAAAGCTTTCCTTCTTCTTTGGACAATTCTCTGGACAGAGCGTGGAGGGTGTTAGTTTCTGGTTTAACAGTTTTTTTTCAGAATCAACAGTGAGGGACAGGAGTAGTGTTGCAGTTCCAAGCTCTTCTGCCTTCAGCTGCTTTAGATCATAGTGCGTTTCTTACATGCTAGAATTTTCCTAGTAAAGCTTCTCGTGGCTGGAGTACTCGAATTCCTGACATAGTACTGAGTGATTACTGCCCCTGGCTCAGGTCAGTTATGTAGCCCTGCAAAACCTTGCTTGCACTTTTTTATATTGCATCCTCTCAATTACAAGTGCGTGGGGGGGGAAGATGCCTTAGAAACTGGCCAAGTACATAGGTTTCAATGCTGGTGACAAAAGGAAGTTAGTATCTGCAAGCAACCAATATAACTTCTCTTGCTATTAAATGATTCTCTCAGCACTCAGATGGTCAAGTATCGGTACTGAGAAAAGCCTCTGGTTTTACCATATCGTGAGGCACGGCAGGATTCTTCTGTTTAGTGTGTAGGTACTTCAGAGTTACAAGTGCCCAGTCTGCTTGCTGGCTTTTGTGGTTCCACTTGTGGTCTCCTGCATCATAGGCCTAGGTACAAGCCTGTGTATGTGGGGAACCTTGCGGAAAGAAGGTAAGGGTAGATCCAGTTGGGGGACACTGAAGTTGTTCTTGGAAGCTACTCCTGACTGGAAAACTGAAGGCATGGTGCCTTAGAGCAGGAATGGCCTATTAGCAAATCTTACTCCCATGAGAGGGGAAAAAATTATTTTAAAAAGTCATCCCTCCCCTGCAAGCTTTGGAGCTTGAGGGCTTTTAATTCAATTATTTTTAATAAAGCTATAATTCTGAGTTAATAAGACCCACAGACAGTGGCTCCCCTTAAAGTCTAAGTACAAGAGTGGAGATCTGGCAGAGAAGCATTGACAGCTAAGTGTTTAAAAGAAAAATGTGTAATGGAAGACACGTAGGTAAATATTCTGCAGCCTTTTGGCAGCTTTGGAACAATGTTGTCCAGCTGCAGCATCACCCAACAGAAAAATAGCTGAAGGTCACATTTTCAGCTTCCCAGAGCACTCGAATCTAGGGCAAGTGTTATGGGGACAGATCCAGGTCTGCTGCTCCGCATGGCATTCTTCCTTTTGTGCATCACCATGGTAAACAGTTAGGGTTGCCAGGAGCTTGGATGCATTGTTTGTCTCGCTCCCTCATCCGCTCTCCCCCTCCTTCACCAAATGCTTTCTCGGTGATTAGTTACTGAGTAGAAGGGGCTCCAGTTACCATGCAGCCTGCCATCTCTCCTCATTTTATTGGAACTAATATCCCACCTGCAATGATAAGGTTTAAACTTGTTTAATCTCCCAGCTTAGCTGTGGCGTTTTAATATTTTTAAAATGGTTGTTTCAGAAAAAGGGGGATTTAAACAGGTTTTGAATAAATAATAAAAGCCCTTCTCACAGGTTGCAATGCAGGCCGGGAGGCATGAACCATTTTCATCAGGTCAGATTTCACGTTGGGTTATCCCAAGGTGGCCTGACTTTGTGGCTACGGATTTACAATGAAACAGTCAGATGCAAAGCAGTTTATGGAGTAGAAACTGCTTTAATAATGCATTTCCTGCTCAGCAAACAGCAGATACAATGACATTCATAGGGAATGGGAAAGGGAACAAAATCTCTTAGAAAAGGAACCAGTTTCTCCCTGGAGTTTAATAACTTTTTTGCTCCTACAACGTATTTGGGGAGATAAAGGCTGACCTGAGAGACATGGGAATGCACAGCTTTCAGGTGAGAAATAAGAGACAGGTTTGTAACATCTTGGGCCTGGTAAGCTGAAGCCCCATCTGCATTGTTTCAAATTTAAGGGAAGGGAAATCAGTTCTCATGGCATAAACATAAGACTCCTTCTGGAATAAGCTGGATAAAGCGCATCGTGCTGATGTGTAGAACACCTTAGTTTGTCCCCCACTACTTGCTGGACTGGGAACGCCACGGTCAGCCTCAAGAGGAGGACTGCGCCTGACTTCTCTGAGCCAAATCAAAGCCGTAAGACCAGACGTTCAGAAGAGTCTTGTCCTCTTGGTCCAAGCTGTTAGTACCCACTACAGACTTACGGGAGCACGTGTGTGTGACTGGGGTTGTAAAGCCTGTAAAACTAGGCAAGACTTTTATAGCTTTGCTCAAGACAGTTCTCACTTCTCCTACATACTTAGGCACAATTTGTGTTGAAATTTGAGTAAAGTAAAGCACAGTAGATAAAGTAGAGGTGGCCTACCTTTTTTTTTTTTTAAAGGCAAAAAGCTGCCAGAAAGCAGTTAACTGATCTATAGCTCAGTTTCAGAAGAGCCCAAGTAGCACCAACTGGATGACCATAGTGCTGTGCAATTCTTTTCTTATGATGCCAGAAACGATAAGGTGGGCATAGAGCTGTTGTAAAAATACTACTTATATTATTTCTGTTCTGGGAAAAAGCCCTGTCAAACATAGTAATTCTGTGTCCTGTGTCCAAGTCACACCAGAAGGGAACTTGGCTGCAGTCACCTCCAATTGAAGGGAGAGCCATCATGTCTCAAAGATGGATCCTGCCAAGTTCTGAGCTTACGCTTGCACAGATGAATTTGGAAGTGCAACTCGTATAAACACAACTAGCTCTAACTAGATGAGTTAGCCATATCCCCCCAGATGGCCTCCTCACTAACCTGCTTGAGAAGAGGTGGGCACACAAGTCATTTTGGGGTAGCAATGAGGACACGGAGGAGGATAAAATTTTAATTGGTGTGTAACCCCCTCTCGTACATAGCTAAAATTACCCTTCAGCTCCTTCAGGAAGCTTTTATGGACAAACCAGCAAATAAGAACAGTTCATTTCACAGCATATAATCATATTTCCAGTATTCCTACCTATTCAACATAAACAACCACAGGGCAAAACCATGTAAAATCCAGATGAGATTGGGTAAATAGATAACACTAACAAACCACTGCCTCTGTTGCACTTTCAATTTGAGGGGAAAGAGGCTGTTTCAGTACGAGTTCAAAAGCACTACTCTAGTTTTGCATCACCTTGAAATAGTGAAGTACTATCCCGATCTTTTTCAGCAATGCCACAGAAGTCAAGTACTGGCTTGCTACGTACACTAACTTTGTGAAAAGCCCCGTGGGCAGAACCTAAATACCCTGAACGGCAGTTGTCTGCCTCAACATAAAAGCATCCTTCCTCACCAAAACCAAACAGAACCCACACCTAAATTCTTTATGGAAAAGATGTG
>KZ511360.1:8710-22177 GCA_002844005.1 Limosa lapponica baueri | reverse complement strand
AGCGTAGCTCTGGGACTTGCCTCTGGAGGCCAGTCTGGAAGAGGTGGCAAGTCATTTATACTCTGTGATTTCCTCTGCCAACCAGCACTTCATACCCCAGGACGGACTGCTGTTTTACAGACATGAAAGCACAACACAGGTATCAGCACAAGCTTTTGTCTCAGAGAGAAATTCTCTGGTGGCCTAGAGGTACACCAGGCATCCCCCCATCCGATCCTCATCAAATCTTAAATGGGAGTCAGGACAGATTTTCTCTACGTGTTATGACAACTGGTTCCCTTTTCTTGTCTTCTTGTCTGCGTGTGGCTCATCTCAGACTGATAATGTGGGCTCTCCCCTGTCTATCCTCCACACTTTATGCGTCATAGGCTTTACCTGGTCTTTGAAGCCACTAAATCTAAGCAAGAACTGTTATTTTGCAAGCTCTGTTGTGCCTATTAGCTCTCTGTAGGCTCACAGCTTCCAGAATCCCCTGAACCCTTGTCACAGAAACAAATAAAGCTCCCTGCGACTTTCATCCCTGGCATTCTGCAAAGGAAAGCAAATGTTTTGCATAAAACCAGACTTTTTGTCCCTGGGAACCTGAAAAGGGGAAAAATCTTCTAGTTAAGAATGAGGTGAAGCTATGGTCATTCATTTTCTAAGCTTAATGAAGTCCACGGGAAAGAGGAACTACAGAAATGCAAAGTGTTGTCATAATTGAATGTAACGCTACCAGGAAAACAAAGAGATGAGACACAGGCTCGAGTTACTGCAGCTGTGCATCACTCACTGACAAAAAATGAAGAAAGTTTAAGTTGACACAATTCACCCCTCATTTGCAATAAGCCAAAAGAAGGTGCTGTGAATGGTAATTGCGTAGCCAATGAAGGGTGGACTGACTTTGTTGTGGTAACTTCACTTTCTGATGGAGCTTCTGAGAGGATCAATTTAGCAAACTATTTAAAATGCTGACACAACGAAACCTGGTCCTATTGTGACTTCCTTAATGTCATAGAGGATAGGGTAACAACATCAGGCAGATAACCCAAGCCCACTGCCTACTTTTTTGCTCTTCTTAAGGACCAAGCTGGTGCTCAATAGAAAAAAAATGATGCAAAAAGCCCTGCCTAAATACTGTTAGTACTTCATGTCCTACTCACTGAGATGTTTTATTCTCCTGACAAACTGCAACTGCTTTCTGCCTCCCTCGGTGTCTTAACGCATCGTGTGTTTGTCTGAACAGAGTTTCTGCGGGATAGATCCATTTGGTGGTTGTACAGCTCAGATCAGAGATTGTTTTAGATGAATAGAGCCTGTCACTTTTAAAGTAACAGCTGTTGCACACAAAATTGGACATTTTCCAGCTAACCACTGTAATGAACGGAAGAGTAAATAGAGGCCATTTAGCAGAGGCATGAAACTCAGTGCTGCTAGAGAGCCACGACTGTCACAGGTGACAGCTGTCTTCCAAGCGGGAAGTAAGGTCAGGTAGCAGAAGTGTCCTTCCATCTGCTTCTTCTTCAACAGTAATTGTCAACCTTATGCTTTACGTTGGTGATTGCCTCAGGTAAATCAAGCCTTGACGTTTCCCGTCTGAAGCAAGCTCATGGAAATAAGAGCATAGATTTTTACAAGCTGTTTCCCCGAGCAGCTTGGGGAAACTGGAGAAGCTCACCCAGGGAAAGGTGTAAACCCTCACTAGAAGAGCTTCCAAAAATAGATTAAATGAACTATAAAGTGACAGGTCTGTTTGTTAACCTTTCCATGGAACAAGGAGGCAGCTTTGACACCCCCTGTATCCTGCGATATCAACTGAACTGCTAAAACATGTAGATACATTGAAATGGCTAATAAATCAATGGGCCAGTCTTATTCTTCTCTGAGAAGCTTATGTTCACAGGTCACATACTAGCTGAGACACAGGGATCTGGTGTCGCATTAACTGGTGTATATGTAACAGTTAATATAAATATAAATATGGATATCTGCATCTACAGTGATCTTGTTGAGAAAGATTCACTAATAAATTTGTGTGAAGACTTACAGCCAGGAAGTGTCTTGAACCTAACAATTAGGATGCTAGCAAATTTTGGAGGAAAGTGTATGTGGGAGACAGAAAATATTTTTTGCCTCCTGAAGCTGCTATCAGTGAGAAGAGAAGAGAAGAATAATTGAATAATTTCAGTTGGAAGGGACCTACAGTGATCACCAAGTCCAAGCTGGTTAATAAAACTGGCTAACCCAAAATAGTCCAACAGCCCCACATCATGGATGAGGAACTGAGAGTCAACAGCATGTCCAAAAGTGACATGATCAAACAACTGAAGGAGTCTCTAAGCCCTCAGTCAATGTCTCAACTACAGAGCCATCACTAAAGCAGGTCTAATAAAACCTTCCCACAACTGAATCTCTTTTGATCTTCATGAAGATCTTCCTATATCCCAGAATAGCAGCGCCTACTACAGAGCCCATACTTGGGCAGAAACTTGTCCCATACTGCATTTCCAAAATTTCAAGTACCCATATGTCCTGTTAAGGACTGCACACAAGAAGAAATATTCCTGAGCTCCATTTTAAAAAGACACACCAGCCTCAAGCAATGTTCAGGCCTGGGTTTTGTTCTTAAAAGAGTTGACTGAAAGGCAGTGTCAGTGGGGAGGAGAGTCCTCATGCATTTCTTTGGATCTTATTTCTCAGCCAATGCAGAGCCAAAAAAAAAGCCAAAAAAAAAGTTATTCTCATACCTACCACATACACAAATCCAAGTGAATCAGGTCCAGCGAATGCGTAGAATTTCATCATCTCATAGTTGGTATCTCTTCTACTGGATAGTAAGGCTTTCCCAAGATATCCCTAAGACCAGATATTAACTTCAAAAAGGCTGACAGTGACAGAATTTGCTCACAGGCATGCACTGAGACAGGCATCTCAGAGGGCTGCTTGCGTCTGATCTTGAAAGCACTCTCTGGCAAATAAACCCCTTTCTCTTGTTGCATGGGGGTTCGTTTGACTGCCTCTCGGAAGAGGTCAGGACTGATGTGTGAAGGGTGCACCCACATCATATATCCAAAAACGGGATATACTTCTTCAGCTCACTGCGTGCAAGTTCCTGAGCATTCTTTCACTCACAGAGCAGATTCCCTCCTGCCACGCACAAAAGAATTATTAGCTTAAACTCAGCCCTGTATGAAATTCCCAGGTCTCTTTTTTCTTCTCCTTTCTCAGTGACGGAGCTATCATGCCAGCTAATTTAGAAGGAAAACGCACTGCTAATGAAGGGACCAAAACAAATGATTTTCCTTTCGCTTCAGGTTGCTTCCAATTTCTCAATTTAAACCACATCCAGGATGGGCCACGGGTTGCAGCTCTCAGTGTGATCCTACAGCCACATCTGCTGGGGAAGACTGCAAAAAGATAAACCCTCACCAACACTCTTGGTCTACCGCCAGCTCCTCCACAACACAGGACCAGTTTGTCACTTGCTGAGAATGCATTGGCTTTAAGCATTTTCTTTTCCAGTGACCTTCCATAGTCGTTGGAGGTCTTTATATCAAGCTATGGGCAGTGTCCTATCAGGTAAATGTGTGAGTAAGGGCTCGAGAGCCATGAGGAGTGCACTATAACAGATACTGCAGGTGGAAGTTTCTGTTATATTGCACGTGGCAGTAAAGGGTTGTCTCTGATGCACCACCACAGAGCTATCAGTTTTCAAGTCAACACAACTTGCTGCTGCTTCTGCTGCCAGGTAAAGGAAAATGAGGCAACATCATGTTGGCAATGGCCATGGGAACGTGACAGCTCTGTTACACAGCAAAGAGAGACAGCAAGGAGAAACCTGCCCTTTTTGCTGCCATTGTCCTGCTGGTTCCTGTGCTGTACTGGTGAGCCACAACTCCACGCGGTGTCCACACAATCACTCCTGTTTCATTGTGCAATGAGAAGCAGCTCAGTGGAAGAGTGAGGAAAGGGAGCAGCGTGGGCAGGAAACGAGGGAGGAGGATTTGGAGAGAGGAAGAATACTAATATGCAGCTGGAGGGGGATGCGGTCGGAATAAAACAATAACAGGGAAAGAAAAAGCAAAAAGGGGGAAAAAACAAAATGCATATGCTTTCATTATTTAACCAAAAAATCCTGAGGACACTCAGAGTAGTGTTGGCTTGTCCTCACCAGGTCAGTGTTCAGCAGGAACAGGACCCTTTCATAAAGACCATCAGCAGTGTTGCCATCTGTGCTGTTTCCATTGAATATGTTGCCAGAAATTTAAGATGGTTTAAATTTGTAGCTCCTGCAGGGACCTGTTACGTGTGGGCTTCACTGATGGCTTGAGCACACAGGTAGGAGCTGTGGGGACAGAGTGGACACTGGGCAGGCTCCATCCATCCGTACTTCCATGCTTTCATCTTTCTGTCCCTCCATCCCTTCATTCCTCTATCCCTCTACACCTTCATCCCTCCTGGTTTCCCCAAGGTAAATTGAGGAGAAAGCAATAGTGAGAAGTCTTGGCTGGGCATGCCCTTCTGTTGTGACTTGTGATCCTTCCTTGGTCCCATCAGACACTTCTCCTACTGTTGCAATTTATTCTCTAGTGGAGATGATAAGGCAAAGAAAGAGAGTAAGAATAGGACATAGGCTTCAAATCAACCCATGGAGCAAGTTCAAAACAAACCCAAGGAGATTCATCCTGAAGCTGGGGGGCTCTTTGCCACATGATATTGTGGGTGCTGAAAAGTGGTCAGTTTGCATGGGCACGTTCATGCCAAGAGAGGCACTGATTTTACCAAATGCACAGGTCAGGAAATCTCTGAACACCAACTGGGTGGATGCCAGTAGAGTAATTCAGGGAAATTTATGCTTATTTTGTTCGTATACCTGGTATCCCCAGTATCCCCCTGGAGCACTGTCAGAAACAGGACACAAGGCTACACAGCCAATACAGCCTTTCTTACGTCCTTCTGTTTGCCCAGGACCTGCTACATCCTTCAGGTAAGCAATATCCCCTCCTCCCTTCAGTGCACACAAAAGCACACAACCTTTCACTCCAACAGACAGCTTTTGGTCTTTCAGTGTGTCCCATCTCTTCCCATCAATATCATCCCAACCCCAATGTCAGTGTCATGCCAGTTTCTCAGACCTCTCTTTGCAACAATCACCTGTTACTCAGCTTCCAGCATCATTTGAATCACTCAGAGGTTCCAGGAACTATGACATCAGACCCAAGTAAGTCCCAGTAATGCCCTAGTCCCTTCATCCTCAGAGGCCCCCATCAAGAACTTCAGATTCCCAAAGTCAGGTCTGGGAGATGGTAGGAAAGTGTGAAAGCAAGGAGATACGATTTGGGAAGGGCAGAGTAAGTCAAATAAATCTACAAAATCAACAAGATGTCTTATCTTCTGCTACTTCAAAGTCTGGGTTGTTGTTTTTTTCCTAGCTGCCAGTGCCAACACATACTCTCAAGGAGATGCTTTTAAAGCTTTGTTTGCTTTGTAAAATGCTATTTTTATTGTGCGGTGTAATGAGTACCTAAGAAATCTCTTGTACCCCTGTCAAAGACAGAAATCTATCTAAAGAAGATGTCTTTTCTTAGCAAACAGCAAAACAGGTCTATGATACAAAATGACTTCCAACAAGTTGGACTATCTTTATCTCAGAAGCTGTTGGCCTAAGGCATCTTGTGTAGCAGGGAACGAGTGCAGCATTTAGAGGTTGGCTTAATCGTTTTAACAGTTTACGAACTATTCAAGCTTTGCTTGCCCACAGGCTTTTCCACCACTTCTTCCTCAAAAAAGCCCCATGTCTTCAGGCAATATATGTGCTAGGATTCACCAAATGCCATTGGCACATTTCTTGTGCCAGACGGGAGGTGAAATACCCACCCAGCCACCCATTCGAGCATGGTAATTTGATGGTTACCATCCTGGCATTGCAGCATCTTCCGGCAGGCTTGTAAAATTGTTTGCTCTGATGGCAAACATTACCACAGCAGTAAATACTCCCTTTCATGCAGCATTGCTGGCCATGGCTCTTTTTTTCCAAAAATGGCTCTTTAATAGGTCCCTGAAGCCCAGTCAGGGATGTGTGTGTTGGGAGGGGATGGGGGGCAAGCAGCCACCCTGATTAACAGGACGATGATGAATTGTGTGTGTGACCCCAGCCATCACTTATGCCTTTTCCAACCCAAATCCGAGATCTGCCTCAGCAGAGCAGCCACCCGGGCAGGGCACTGGCGAGTCACAAGGTTCTGAAAGATGCACTTTTATGTGCAGAAACAGTGGCTATTTTTAATCTACCTCACATTTCAGGGCTCTGTGCTGCTTTCCCTGCAGGGAGGAGAGGGAGGTGAGACCCAGCTGGGTGTCTGCTGGCTGTGGTAAGATCACACACGCAGGTCCACGCTCAGAAAATTTATCAAAAGGGACAAGAGCGAAGAGAGACAGTACATGATACGCAGATCAAGTATCAGCCACAGCGGTCACAGAGGTTGTCACGAGCTTGACAACGTGTTCAAAGGCTTCCTGGCAAGCTCTGACTACAGACTTGTCCTTGTTCTGCATCCAGCTCTTTGGCCACACAGAGTGGTCTACCCTGGAAAGGTAAGAAGGACACAGGCTTGGGCACTGACGTGCCACTGGCCAGACCACTTCCATCTGAACTTGAAGGAATTCCCCTTTCAAGTAGCTCTTTCCCAGGCAATGTCTAAACATCTTTTGAGGAGCAGCACAAGACAAGGATGGCTCCCAAAGAGCAGAACAAATCACCTATTTCAGGTAAAAGTGTTTAATCATACACATGCCAACTTTCTATGTGTCCTCTGGACAAAGGAATGGACTTTGACCCTTATTTACCCGTAAAACATTGCTATAGAAATTAGACTCTAGGCCCAGCTGAATATATTTCAGGATGACTATTATTGCCCAGTGGTATTTCACAAAGAAAATTAAGACACAAAAGAAAAACCCCAAAAAACCCCAACAGATCTTCTTCCTCCATAGACTTAGACTGCACCATTAAAGTCAAAGAGGAACCAGCAGGGATGATGGCCTGGAGAGCAGCAGCTTTGGTTCCTTCCAGTGATGACTACTGATGATATGCCTCCAAACTGTGTCAGCTTACCTGGGTGTTTCTACGGTTTCCCATCACCCCACCACTTGACGAGGCACTTGGACTTAACCACATATTGGAGGACTACATTTCTGTGTAGCAATCTCACTATATACACAATGACATGGCCACAGGATGTTTGCAACTAGGGCATATATGTTATTCTCCGTGTACAGCATCTGTATTGAATTTACCTGTCCCACTGGCTCACTATCTGCACGCTTTTCACCCTGGGACAGTTTTCTATCCACACCCTCCTCTGCTGCCCTCTGGGACTGTACCCACTCAAGCAAAGTGTGTAGGTCTGTGGTACTGGCAATAGGAGACCAAGGCAATGATTCCTAAAAAATGACAGGTAGGATAAGACTAAAACACCAGACATTCTGGTCCAGAGTTATACTTTAACCTTTCCCTGTCTAGATCCACGTATTGTCCTCGCATCCGCCTCCTGCTTTTTCAACCTTGCTCCCTGTTGGTCTACCACAGCTCTTTGGTGGCTCCAATTCTTATTTCTCCTTCTGGGTTGCTCAGCCCCACTCCTAGTTCCTGCTCTCAGCACCTTCAACTCCTTGTCCTGATGCTCCATGGACCTGTGGGCTGACTCCTACCCTGCCCTTCAGACTGCTGCATCCCATCACTTCTCCATGTCCTCGCTTTGGCTTCAGTACCCCAGCCAGCCTTGCTTCTGCTGTAGCTCCGAGTATGACTGCCCATGCCCTCATCAACATCTCCTCCCACAGACATCCTGTGTTTGCCTCCCATTCACTTTGTGCTGTCTAAGCAAGTGGAGTAAAAACAATTTAGGATAAGGGCTGTTTGCAAATTACAGGCTTTGGATTTGGCTAGTTGCTAAGGCAAGGTATCACTGCTTTCCAGAGAGAAACAAAATCTGACTTTTTTGGCTTTCTGCATATATTTTCACTGAAATTTTAATTTTCCAAATGAACTCCAGCCAGGCTGAGCTCATGGCTTCTACAGGGCTTTGAGCCCAGGAGGGAACACAGATTTTAGTACTGTCTCTGCTACACTGCAGTGGCTGGGATTAAATTATTGACTTCTTCATGTGAAAGGCTCTGGGATTTGCAAAGTATCACTTCTTCGTCAAGAACAGTTTTTTAGATGAACTAATTAGAGCTTTAGGACATGGAATTCCAACATGCAAACAAAAAAAATGCTGCTTGGGAAAGGGTTAATGACTGGCAAGGGTAGTCCTGGGCTCCAGCCTTTGCTGGAAGACTGCAGTGCCTGAGGGCAGTACACAAAGAATTCCAAGGGAATGGGAATATTGACTTTGTTGACAAAAATCCTGACTTGACCTCTTTGTCAAGGCAGAGGTTTCTTCTGAACTGATGGATAGCATCTTGCTCTGGCCTTCTCTTATGTGTAAAGGTGGGCTTTGCACTACTGCTGTAATTTTTATGAGAAAAATTCTCTCTCATAAAAGATGGAGAGAGAAGCTATGTCTCAGAGAAGAGAAGTTATCATGAAGCCTGGTGAGTCAGGAAGGAGACTCCTACCCAGCCAAGTGATTTTCAAGCTTGGGAGCAGGAGCAGTTTGCAGTAAAACGAGTCCATTGGCGCTTTCTTCCTTAGCTCTCTCTGTGTTGTGTTGGCTTCTTGGCTTCTTGGCATGCATTCAGACATATGCATCTGCCTAACACTATGCAGAGAGCGGTTGCACTAACTACATTTCAGTGGGATGAAACACAAAAGTTTCTGCAAGACTGGGATATGCATTAGTAGGAGTTTTAGGATTTTAGATGGCTACGTTCATCTAATAAATTAGACATAGTATACATTTCTGACTGGTGTTTAACTTTTGATCGAGTTTCCTAAAGAGAAGAAAAATGTACATTAATAAAAGAGTCTGGATCTCTACAGGACACAAAGGGAGGCTTCGAAGACATGAAATCAAGTCCACAAACATGATTTCAGAGAGAGAAGTAAATAATGAATACATTTTCCCTCCATGAGTAAGCAAACAGATGGGAAGCGATGCAGAAGCTTCAAAAGGGAAAATCATGAAGCTGTGTTCCAAAGAAAAAAGCTGCAAGATCCATTCAGATGTGTCTCGCTGGCTCATCAAACAGAGACAACCCAACAAGCTGGGTGAAATCCTGTTTCATGAGATGGAGCTTTGGGTTTTCTCCCTTGTTCTTTTATCCTCTGGTGTTTTTTGTTTCCTTGCAGGAGGAGAAGGAGCCCAGGGTGACCTCTCCCCAGCTTCTTTCTATATCAAAGATGTAGACCTGAATGTGCTCTAAAATAAACTGGGTTTTCCAAGCAGCTTTCCTCTGACGCTTGGACTCCTCTGAAGTTTGCCAGACACTGTGAGTGACCATTGCTCTTCATGCAACAGCCACAAAATACCTACAAGCAGAGCCTTCACCCGCATAAGTTGCTTGTTTGCAGCATCTGAGGACCTGCCTCCTCATTGGGCCTTCACTGCTTCCTTGCACTGGAAGGTGGCACTTCAGGCTAAGGAAACGGGTTTTTCAGCCTGGAGAAAAAGAGACTGAGGGGAGACCTTCTCGCTCTCTACAACTGCCTGAAAGAGGTTGTAGCAAGGTGGGGGTCAGTCTCTTCTCCCAAGTAAGAAGTGATAGGACAAGAGGAAATTGCCTCAAGTTGCACCAGGGGAGGTTTAGATTGGATCTTAGGAAAAATTTTTACACTGAAAGGGTTATTAAGCATTGGAACAGGCTGCCCAGGGAAGTGGTGGAGTCACCATCCCTGGAGGTATTTAAAAGATATGTAGATGTGGCACTTAGGGACATGGTTTAGTGGCAACTTGGCAGTGCTAGGTTAATGCTTGGAGTTAATCTTACAGGTACTTTCTAACCAAAATGATTCTATGATGGGCCATGTCATCCTGGGAGGTGTGAGCAGCCACCTCAGCAGCTTCCTGACTTGTTGAACCAGCAGATCCCTCAGTCTCCTTTGCCTGAAGTGGAAAGCAACAGACATTCACCTCTTAAGCAAATACCATCAGTAGGGTCCTCTTCAACAAAGGAAGCATAAACAAGAAAGCACATGCTGTGTCAATGCTGTCTATCTGAACTGAACTTTTTTTGCTCTCATCCATTTATTTTTTTACATGCATGTGCAAAGACACTCTTTTCCTCTGATCATAATTTCAAGGTGATCTTGCAATCTTCAATGGGTCCATAGTTTGTAATGTGGAAACTTCAGAGCAAAAACTTTCCCCAAACATCTCAGATTCCCTTAACAGCTAAGTAAATGGACATTTTTTTCCAGAGCAAGCAGTGTTTCAGCCCGGGCTCAATAGTCTTAAATGCTGGTGAAAGAGGAATGTATGGCCTGCATCCTATGTGCTCAAGATCCTGCTCACACACCTCTAGTTTCCAGGCTGATCAGGCAGTAAACTAACAAGGCCTCATATTTTATCCTTCTTCACTCTTGGTAGCTTCACTGGCTCAGCACTTGCCCGGGGAATCATGAATTTGAGCTTCCAGGCACATTACCTGCATAGAAATTCCCTCTCAACCCTCAGGCTGATCTTCTGAGACCATCCAGTAACAGCCAATTACTATTCCTGGCAGTTTTCGAAGCAATATTGCGCACACAATTTTTACACATGCCAAGGGTTGAATGTTTCTCTTTTCCTTGTTCCTCCTTCCTCTCTCTACCACAGTGGATTCCTTGTAGTCTTCTCAAATTTCTAATTCTAAGAATGCATTTCTACAAAGGGCACATCTCACAGCCAATTCTCAATAGAAAATGTTTCTTTAGGAGGTGTACTCATTCCACATAACACCGGGCAGGGATAGGATGGTCTTACACCTAAGAATGATTACACCTGATACATTAAATGCACAGTAACCATTGATCCTCATGCACAAATAGGAGAGTAAATATGACAGAGATGACTTCACTTTGAAAATTCCAGGAAGTAAGAATAATAAATAAATACAAACCAACTAGTGTGCATTTTGTCAGATGAAATCAGTAAGGAGCAATATTTTCTTTCTGAGAGTATGAAAGCATATTAAATACAATGAAAAGGTTTGTTTGTTTATTTTTTGAAAAAGAAGGAAACAATAAATGCACACTTGCATCCACTGGTAGTCACCCTCTGGGAGTGAGAGCTGATTGACAGCTTTTTCCAGTTATGGATAGCAAATTGAAATAAAAACTTAGGGGAAGTATAACAGGCATTTTAAAAGAAAAAAAAACTTGAGTAGACTGAGAGCAGGAACATCAGCAACATTTGTCTTTCTGAGTGGCAAAAAGTCATTAACACCAGGAAGACAGCCACACAAAGTGTAGTATGGCAGCCATGTGCCATCCCTCTGCATTTTTTGCACTTCAGATTGTACTTGTCTGGTTAAAAAAACAACAAAACAAAACAAAACAACAACAACAAAACCAAAAAAATTTTAATAGCTCCAGTAGGCCAAAGACGACTGGGATTTGGAGACACTAAACAAAGTGTTTAGTGAAAAACCTGGAGACACTAAAAAAAAATGCAAAAAGGGCAAGTCAGAGGAAAGCTCTTTGGGTACCTTCAGCAAAACATCACACAGGTCAGAAAACAAGAAAAGATGAGCTCTGGCTCTCGTTATTCTTTCACCAGATAGCCAGCCTGCTTCATCACAACCTCAGACTCACCCTGGGCCACATCATCTGCTGGTGTAACCTGGCATCGGAGTCAACAAAGCCAACAACTCATAATTTTCAGGAGGATTTAGCTGAGAGGTTGCCAGGGAGTTTGTCCTGCATGAAGATGGGCCAAAAGTAAGCCCAGCAATGTTGATTTCATACACATTTTCAGGACAAATGCAGTAGCTGTAAGTTCTGAGCCCAAAGCAAAGGCTTCCTAGCCCTGAGTTTAATTATAAAGCAACTTCTAAAGTTGGACTTTGCTCTAGTAAGCATAGGCAGCAGTTGTCTTGCAGGGGATACATTTATTTTCCAAACTGCACAATGAGTGGGTAGTACTCACTATCACTCTGCCCCATCTGCAGCCCCATGGAGAGAGAGAAGTGCTGCTCATCACTGATATACAACATGTCTTTGCTTCCCAGTGTCCAGAAATGCCAGGCAATTGAACTGTCTGACCAATGCAAGATGTGCCCATGCCCTACCACAGGAACACAGGCCTGAAGAGGGATGGCTACATCTTGTTGCTTCCTCCCAGGGGCAGTTGTGCTGCGTACTCCCTGCCATAGCCCTACCATACGCCTATTTAGGGCTGATAATCATGTTCTTTCCCAGAAATCCATTGCATTGTTTCTCCCCTGTCTGGCAGCTTCAGCAAAGCACTGAGGAAGCAGCCTGAATGAATGCGCATCACATAAATTCTTGAAAGAAAAGGTTATGCAAATATTTCATTTCCACAGCAGCAGGCTTTGACCTCAGGGCAACCTCTGTGGCTGTGTTGTCTCTGCTAAAGGCTTTCAAGTATGCTCAGATCTGGCATGTGAGATTAATAGCCTTATAAATGGGTTAGGTTTTGTGCTGAAATATTGTTGAAAGGCATCACAGTGCTTCCTCTGACTCAACAGGAGAGGAGTCTTGCTATAGACCTCCAGTTTGACCAGTGGAATGATTTCACAGAATAATGGAGTGTTTCAGGTTGGAAGAGACCTTTCCAACCCCCCTGCCATGGGCAGGGACACCTCTCACTTGACCAGGTTGCTCAAAGTCCCATCCAGCCTGGCCTTGAACACCTTCAGGGATGGGGCATCCACAACTTCCCTGGACAACCTATTCCAGTGCCTCACCACCCACACAGTAAAGAATTTCTTATTAATATGTAATCTATATCTCCCCTCTTCCAGTTTGAAGCCATGACCCCTTTTTCCTATTACTACATGCCCTTGTAAAATGTCTCTCCCCATATTTCCTGTAGCCCCCTTTAGGGACTGGAAGGGGCTCTAAGGTCTCCCCACAGCCTTCTCTTCTCCAGGCTGAACAGCCCCAACGCTCTCAGCCTGTCCTCACAGCAGAGGTGCTCCAGCCCTTCAATCATCTTTGTGACCTCCCCTGGATCCTCTCCAACAGGTCCATGTCCTTCTTATGTTGGGCTCTCCAGAGATGGACACAGTACGTCAGGTAATTCTCACGAAAGCAGAGTAGAGGGCCAGTCAGCTGCTTTGGAATTAAAAGTTAAGGTTCCTCCTACAGCTCTTCTAAGGCACAGTGGCACCCTATTCCCAATACATTGATGTATAAGGGGAGCAACTATATTCATGTAATCAGACTCCTTGGCTCGTTCTTGCCATAGCTCCTCAGCTGGCAATTTCTGCTGCAAATTCATTGCTTGTGCTGGAACAAGAGCGCTGTCGTCACCTCTCATCTTTGGGATTTTCTGGGTGATTTTTTCCAGAGTTGTTCTGGGTGCCATGTGACTGCCAGAAAAT
>KZ511356.1:4507-20427 GCA_002844005.1 Limosa lapponica baueri | reverse complement strand
ATCACCAGTGTTCAGGAGTGGCTCGTTCAGACAGGGTTTCAGTGAAGAGGCAGCTCTGAGGTTGTTTAAAGGAATAGAGAGTCTTCATCATGAGAAGGGCCTAAACAACTTATCTTGCTAACCTTAAAGGACCCAGGGCTTACATACGTATGATTTCAACAAAAGAATCAGTGCGGAAAAAGTAAAACAAGAAAGAAAACTACATCAACCTAAGGCAAATTATTGACAAAACAAGATGGGAATACAGCGGGGTACAAATACATTTTGGCTGGAATTAGGATATTTTTAATCAATGAAAAAGTGAGCTCTGAACCAGCCTGCCAGGCAGACTAACGGGATGAGAAACCTAAACAGTTTTAAGCGAGAGCTGAGCAGTTTATGAAATTAATTACACAGTTGGGTCGAGAGCTGAGGACTTGAATTTATGATCCACAGGTCCTTGCTGCTATTCCTCCTGAAACAAAATCACTCATTCCTACATTTAAAAAATTCAATTTGTCCTGTGCTGTTGAGAAAATACCAGGAAATCAATCCAACTTCAATGTACAGTTACTTATTTTGGCTTTGTTTCTGTGTGTTTCTGGTCAAGGGAGCCACAGGAATCTCTGGAAAGGAGTAAACATCATTCCCTGCCCAGGGGGCAGCACACAAGGCACAGATGCTCAGGCGTCCAAGAAGGAAGAAGCAAGCTTCCTCTGCATTTTTGCAAATCTTGTCAAATCTTGTCTGGAAGCCAGAACATGCCAGCAAGGACCCACCGAGCTGTAGGAGACTTGCTTTTAAAGCTTCTTGATGTTATGCTTCTGACAGCTCTGCTGCCTCCATCTCCTGCCTGGCCCCACTGCTGCAACTCACGGCACGCACCAGAGCACAGTTTCATTCAGGCTGGGTGAGACAGACCCTGCTGGGGCTGACACGTCACTGGTGGGCAGTCAAGTTCCTGACTTTCAATTTTCTCAGGACCATCACCTTCATAAATAGGCACATTCTTTGTGCTGTACCCTTGCAATGCTGGAACATGGTCAGAAAACCTGCTGGCTTTGTGCCTCTTCCAGTTCTGTCATTTCAAGGAGACTAAAGCCATAAGTTAATTTGTTGGGGTCCTCCCCAAGAACAGATTTTAAGACCATGCAGGAATTAATCTTTCTTCAAATACACTAATGCAAGGAGGCACAAGAGTTCTCTCAGCCCTCCAACTCTGCAAAACATTCTCCATACATTTCCAACTTCCCAAAAAGGTCTTTCAGACCCCTTTCAGTTAGGTTTATTGATTTCCTTCCTTGAGAGAGGTGTCTCTCAGCCTGCCACAGTAATTTCACATGTGAGGAGGATTTTTTCTGACCAACCTTTCAGCTGTGTAGGACCTGTCTTTATGTCCTGTCTCACTGCAGAGGAAACCTGTTCTCTTCTCTGGTCCTCTGTAGCATATCCCTTAGAGGGGTTTAATCTTCCCAACCTTTTCCATGAGAGAGCAAGCTTTCCTTGAAAAAAATCCCTCCCATATATCCTGCTCTTTGATTCCCCTTCAAGCACAGGGAATAAATACTCTCTGTAGCCTGTGCTCTGCTCAGCCACGTCCCACACAGCCCTTTTTACAATTCTCCCTCCAAGGGATGGGCAGCATGTAGTTGTTCCAGCTTTAGAAGGTGCATGACAGTTTCAACCCCTTCTCCACTGACCTAATTCCTTCCAGATTTCCACAGGCTGGCAGCTACCTTTTGCTGGGTGCTATCACCTTCCCTTTTCATCACCCTCAAGCTGAGGTGACAGTACTCAGTGGTTATTTCAAATGCATGTCACAAGAATTCCTTCAATTTGATACTGACTTACAGCCTTAGAGACCTGTCCAAAGGTTTCTATAGAATCTTAATGCAGCAGTTGAGGTTTTTATTTCAGCTTTTTCCATCTTCTCATGCCATGCAGCAGGTGCAGGACTCTTTTCAGCCTTAGAAAAAACTATCAATAACGTATCTTTCTCCATCTTTAGTTTAACTTCTGTGTAATCAAAATTCTCAGGTAGGTATTCTCTTCCAGCTCCTATCTGTGAGACAGTGAAGCTTCCTTCCTCTCTCCTAGGCACTCTCCAGCTTAAGTCTCTTGACTTATATTTTCAGTTATAGCCTTCATGGAGATGTGGCCTGGGTTTACACTCCTTGAGCTGTCTGAACCCCTCCCTACCGCCTGATCCAGGACCAAGGAATAGGTTCCCATGTGGTTTCTCAGCTCTTTCAGCTCTTGGTTCAGCTGTGAACCAGTCAGCATTTTCACCAGCTGGCCTTCGGTTGTCTTTGGAGGCTGCAATCTGTCTGGCTTTGGTGGCAGACTTCTGTGCCTTTGTCCAAGCCTTGCAGCTCTCTCTCCAAACCCACATTCCAACGAAACAAAAAGCTTCTGTCTGACTTGGCTCCCACATAAATTTGTTTGCTTATTCATATATAGTTTCAAACTTCAGGTTTGGGGTTACCTGCATCTCACTTCCCTCACTACTTCATGCAAAGCTTTCCAAAGGATCAGGTTAGACTTTCTCCTTCCAGTGAGTTCCTCAAACTACCAAAAGGCTTCAAAGTAAACAAACACACACAACACCCCTTCCTGAACAAATAAACCTCACACATTTTAGATTAAACATCACATTTTTTTTAAGGAGGAAAAACATGGAAGTGGCTTTGCAAGATGCAACAAAGAAAGCTCATCAAACAATGCTTCCTGTTCACTGCGTCCTTGCAGGAGTGTCCTTCCTTCTACTTGGTTCCACTTAAATTAATAGCTTTCTGAACTGCAGACTCTGCCTACTCTCCCCTGGCCCTGAGGATCTCCACTACCTCTAGATATGGCGGCCTGCTCTCCTTAGCTTTCCCTCTGATCTGAAGGCTCATCTCTAGACTGTGCAGTGACCTGCCAGCCACACCTACATCCCCAAGACCCTCTGTTCTCCTCAATGAGCCATGGTGATCCCAAGGATGAAGTGGCTTCCCGGGGCTGTGTCCAAGCCCGCTGTTCCCAGTGCACCTACTGCGGAGAGCCTGCAGCACGCTGTTAGGCCACTACTTCAAATGTGTTGGTAGCCAGGAGACAGACATAAGCTTCTCCAAAGAATTTAGATATTGAAAATGAATTAAAAAAAGCAAAGAGAGAAGTGGAAACAGATACATGATAAACTTAAAAGAGAACTGACAGATGGGAAATGCTGAGGCTTTATACCCCAAGGGGCTTTCTCTGCATTTTCAGTTCTGCTTAGGATATGACATTGGTACATGCATTATAGCAGTATGCTGGGCAAAGCCTACAGAATGCACAATATCTATCCTTAATAGTTCAGTTGGAAAATAAAGTAATCATATCCTCCATAATAGCAACAGAAAGGCACACATAATGTATAATTTATGTTTATTCTTTCTGTTCATCAGTACAGGTGCTTATCAATCCAGAAATACCAAGGCAAACTATCCTCCTGCAGCACCATCACAGCCCTTTCCCCACCACGGGCTCTGAACAGCCACTTCAACCCTCTGGCGTTCACTAGTGGCAAATCCAAACTGCACAAGCCGTGCTAAACCCTCCTTCTACAAACATATCAAAGCATTCTCAAACTTTTGCCTGAATGGGAAACTACCTAAAGAGGAGTACCACATAATTAAACTATCTTGTACATGATGAGGACAACTATTGCAAGGCTGTGCTGGAATGAAACAGGTCTCAAGCTCTGCTTACACGAGTGGAGAAGGATCCCTCTTGTGAGAGGACAATCTAATCAGGTGCTCTGTCTGCTAGACCATACCACCACTTAAAAATTACACTGAATTGATTGGAAATTACACAGAATTGAAAGACTGAACACAATATTTACTTAGTTGAACCAGTAGCCATTCAACTCACTGGAAATTTTCAAGTTATCCTTAAAATAAGGTTGAGTGTGTGCCTTGAGTGTCAGATAAGTAGGGCAGGATTTTGAAAGACCTCAGCATTGGCATATCACTGCTCCCACACAAGCCTGAATTCTGTCATCACACAATGGCAGACCTAACATTTCTCTGCAACTGCTGTAACCACCATCTGAGCCAGGAAATGTTGGAAATGTTTCCATTGTCTCAGCTATAAAGATTTCACTCATCAAACTTATACCTCCAGCAAAAAGTTTCTGAACTGCCACAGAAACCAGTGATAATGTTTATTTCTGTGTTGACAAATGCCATATGCACTGTATGGGTGTCTTCCATCACCAGCCCCATATATGATTCTGTAATTTACAGACAAAGACGAAACCTCACAGAAAAGCTTCTCACAGGCAATTGAAAGGATTTTTGAAATGGAAAGACTGTCCATCCCTCCTACAATTCCCCAGTAACATATTTGGGACCTTAGGACAGGAGATATTTTCATTAACTATAAGTAGATAAAACCAGACACTTACAGAAAGCTAATTCTTGTGTCAGCTTAAACATATGCTCATAAGTTCAAACTCTATTCATGCTGGAAGCACTAGAAATAGTCACAGTGTTCCAGCATAACTAAAAGCATCAGAAAAGCTATAGACAAATAAAGTCTATATTTGCAAACACTTCCAATTTCAAATAATGGGGTTTTACTTTTTTCCTGTTGTCTACATTTTAAACAAATACTTGTTTTTCTGTATTTGCAAATACACGGATAGACAAATAGATATATCTGCCAGCTCCTCCAAATACACATATTTATTTTTTCATATAAGCACCCTGTCAGAGACAAATCAGTATTGCTTTAAGTTACTTACGGGAATGTAAAGCCACTCAAAATTAAAAAGCTCTTATTCCACTCTGAGTTACAGCTTCAAGGAGTACCAAGACCACCCTGACACAGCTACATAAATTTCTATGTGTTTTCCATGAAGAGTGAAGATGCTATGTGGAGGAAGGCAGTTTTTATGGGGTTGAAATAGATACAAGAGAAACGTAAGACAAAAAAGAGCTCTGCCATTAACAAGCATTTGCAGTACCCTCCACAATGCAAAAAATGGAAAATGCAAAAAACCTGTTCTCATGCATTCTCACGCTACACAGCCCATCATGAAGCTTTCAGGCTCAGACTGCGCAGTGTTGTGGTAGACGCCAACCTGTGCTGTCCAGAGTACAGATAGAAGCTGGAAGAAAGCTAAAAAGAAGAAGGACAAGGACTTTTTTTTTTTCCTCTGCAGAAATCAGGATTTGTTTTCAGCTTCTCTGACTCCCCAGTGAAGGTTTTCTTAGGCCCTTGGATTTTGGACCCCAATCTTAAGGTCTATGTAATATAAAGTTATTTCATTCTCCTCATTTGCTCTACCTCTTTGCAAATCTTACAGGAGTTTTGAGACGGTTCCACTGTTGTGAGCGACCCTGTGAAGATGGGTGGATATAGTTTTCTATAAGTAAAACCCTAACTTCATGGAGCAAATAAATTGGTATTTTCTTTACTACCACATGTTCCACTTTTTAAATTTACACATCTGGGAAATCCTTTGCAAAGTACTGACATTTTCCAGTTAGTGAACAACTGCAGTAAAAAACCAAGGACGATCTATCACAAAGTTGAGTTTGGTCTTCTAACTGACAAATCACACTAGCTTTAATTATCATAACTCTCTGTGTGTTGGTAAACATGCTTATTCTATTACAAAGATCAGTGATGTGAGGCCTCATCCCAGGATATACTAAGTCCCTGCTCGTAAGAGCTCTGAGGTCCCAGCTTTTGCGCTATGAATATGCAAGTTAATATAATATACTGTGTTTTCATCTTACAGGTGAACAAACTGAGGCAGAGCAAGGTTAACCAACATGGCCAGTATCAGCAATCATTAGAACACATGACACCAACTGTTCACCCTGCTGGGTCTAAGCAGCAGATGACATGTCCTCTCTATATCATTTCATTGGCATGACTGTACAAATCTTCAGCTCTTTCCACCAGTGATCTGAGCTCTGTAGCTTAAAAAAGATTTCAGTAACTTCAAATAAATCAGTAGTTTTGCTATCTCTTTACTGATATGTTAATGTTTCACACATTTCATATGAATAGCTTATGCTAGTGCTTGCATAACCTTAAACAAGCCGTTCGATCTGGAATGAAGCATCATACCAAAAGCTTTGTTCTGTCTTTTTATCATTCTGACATTTCTGCTCTTCTACACTAAAATGAAACCTGGATGGTTTGTGGGAGGATATAGAAAGGTATTTATACCTCACCATTCTACAATTGTTCAGCATTAAAAAATTGCAAAACACTTAAAATACATAATTCTTCGAATTAAATGGCTAGCGAGCATGTGTATTGTTGCTATATAGAAAGACATATAATTCTTTTGATTAAGTGACTACTAAGTATGCAAACTGTTGAAGTTGTTCAGAAAGTTCCGTTATATTGAACACCATACAACATGCCCTGACGCCTTCAGGCATGTAAAGTTTATTAAAGTCTTGCATTCTTTTTCCCTTAAAATTTTATTTGTGAACTTAATACCTTTAGAAAACTAACTACTAATGGAGCTAATGGGACTCTAAATAAACAAACGTTCAAGAAGCCACTCCTGGTTTGGTTCAATAACCTTAATCTTACATCAAAAATCAAATTTACAAGACAGCACCAGCCCTTTCCTGCCACTGTACAGCCGTACAGCCAACTGCAAAGGCCAAACTCCTGCAAATGTAACACACATATGACAAGAAAGTTTCCCACTGAATTTGTATCCTCCCCAAAGTGGGTCAACCTCATATGGTCACAAATACAAATAACAACAAGAATCAACAGAACAGCAAAAAACAATGACTCTGGTTCCCAACCATGAGATTTGCTTAAAAGTACTTTTAAAGACAACCTGGAGTCTTAATAAATATAATTTCTTTTAACTTTCTGGACTTCAGCCTTTCTAAATTTGAGCTCATAGAGACTACAGTAAGAAAAGAAAAAAATTGAGATTTTCAATTCAGCCATTACTTCCTAAAAGCCTCTACATGTAAGATCAGCAAAGATGGATGAAATGTGTAACAATATTCCAAGTGATGTCTGTGCTAGAAATAATGAAATGATAATTTTTTAATTCCTAAGGGGGATAATGGACTGCTGTAGGTCTATCCAGAATTTGCTTTTCCTTTTTTCTCCTCAGCAGAGAGCTTGTTTTCAATGTTCAAACAGATATTCACAAACAGAGACAGCTCTTGGCCGATCAGCTATGATCAAGTATTTTCTCTGTGCCCTTCATGAACAGGGGATGCCCTGATGCCCCCTCCGTGAGATTAAGACTTTCTCACATGACAAACCCTCCACATTACAAACCTATGCAATGAAAAATATATAAATAAAATGCCTCCATATGCTTTTCCACAAAGTAGATTGGGAATGACTGGCAGGGTAGTGAATGCCAAGTATCTTCTCCTGAGCCTGAAGAATCCCTCCTTCCAGGCAGGTTTCCTGCTCTAATGGTGCCCAGCTCAAAAGAAATTTACCCTTGTGGAGGACAGATTCAGTAAACAGCAATACATATCGGCTACCAAAGAAACCCAAGATGTGCAAGCAATTACTCTTCCAGTCTTAAATTTCAGGTGGTTAGAAAACAACCACAAAAACAAGTCATGTTGGAGACATAAGAATGAAAGCTTACTGGTTGTAGACTTCCAAATCCTAGCAGCATAGCAAAATGGCCTAAACAAGTAATATATGGTTAGAATTATGGTCTCCAAGGGCTTAATTACCTGTATCATTAGGTAGTGGTAGTCTCTCTAAAATTATATTGACAGCTTCTCTACAAGCAAGCAGTTGATAATGAGCAATAAAAATACATGACAATGCACACAGAAGAGGGCTGGAATAGCATCATATACAGCATCATCAGCTTTGATGCCAACAAACAAGAAGGGCTGATTTAAATTATTTGTGAACTGGTCACAAAAAAATCAAGAAGGACCTAGATATATTTTGTCATTAATAACTTTTAATGCTCTCCCTTTCTGTATGCGTGCAAGCCTAACAAAAGCAAAGGAAGGGAAGAAAAAGAAGGGAAGAAAAAGAGTATCAAGGTGCAAATGAGATGCAAGAAAAAAAGAAATAACAGCTGCATTTAAAAAAAAAAAGAAAAAGGAAAAGGCAAGGACACTTTCATGCCTCCATATTAAGTGCCATAAAGCACTCCTCCTATCTTTCCAAAAACATTACTCTGTCACAGTCTTTATCCATTGTATGAACTAACAACAGGAAAAAAACACACCAGAAAACACAGGCTTAAAATGCAAAATGCCCACTTCTTTAAATTGCATTATCCTGGAGACAAACAGAATAAAAGCAAAGGAAAGTTTTTGTACGTAGCATTTGCACTGAAATACACAGAAAGAACACTGCCTCTTTGCTGCATCTTTGTGCTTCCAGTACTGCCTGCTTCTGTTTGCCCCTTGCTGAAGTCATGCAGAACGCTGTCTCAAAGGCAGCGTTTGAAATCTCCCTCGCCTCATAGGTTCAGGAGGTAAGTTGTATGATGCCAGAAATTCAGAGAGAAGAGCAAAGAACGCTTTGGAGGAATGACCAGCTGTCAACGTGGAAAACAAAAGGAATAGAGGGGAGTAAAGGGCTCTGGAAAGGCACATCCCATTACTTTGGCCCATAAAGTAGAGCAACTGGACAAACTAAGAGTTGGATTAGGAGAAGAGACAAGAAAGAAATACTCATAAACAGAGAAGGAAAGCAGAGGAAAAATTTTTGAAAAGCATCTTAAGGAGAGAATGGAGAGGAAGAGAACAGCACAAGACATGAGGACAAGAAATAAAGGCAACAGTAGCATAAAAGATGTAAGAGAACTTTGAGGAGAAAAAAAAAGGGCATGAAAATGTAAGCAACATGTAAGAAAACAGAAGAATAAAGTGGAACAGCAACAAAAAAAAAGGTAAGCATAAAGAGAAGAGAAGTGACAGGACACCTAGACATCTCTAAGGTGCAAATGTTTATTGTAATTATTTGTAATGTAGTAGCTCTTTTGCAGAAACAGGGAGAGCTATTAGCTGGTGCTTTCAACAGAAGATCATTTAAGAAGGGTTTAGAGAAGGATTTTTAGTCTAACTACAGCCTTAAAAGGAGAATCACAACAGCACTCCCTCCTCCCTGTTCAAGCACTCATTCTTTAATCATCTATCTTCAGCACAGCACGGGATACATTTTCAAACTGCTCTGCAGGATTTTAGCCACGCGGCTCCCATTGTGTTTAATGGGAATCCTGTGGACAGAGCTCTGTATGAGGCTTTCAAAATGTACTCCAAAAATCTCTAAATAATGCACTAGTTGAACATTACCCTGTTTACTTCTCACAGGACAAGACTAAAATGAAACAAAGGTTAGGTCATTTATAAAAGTACTATTTATTGGGAAGCTCATCAATGTCTCCTATAGAGATATTTTTCCTCCATAAAAATATTTTACATGACTATTTAGGATTTACTTTTTCCATAATCTCTAAAACAGAGAACAAAATCAACTCAAATCACGTTTGCTTCAGAAAGAAGATCCAGCAGTAAATGCATCAGCCTAAGATTCGAGAATTCTCTCTTTAAGACTTTGCACTGTCACAGGATACCTTTGTGGCTTTGTTTCAGATTTTCCTCTGAAAATGGATTTAACAGTTTCTATTTCATAACAGCTTTATGATGATAATAAATACTAGTGAAGCATTAATCAAAGATTCATCAGATACAGAAAAAGTGCTCCAATATTAAGTCCCTCTCTCCCTTCAAGGGGAGGGCTTTTTCTGTCATCAGAACAACATGAGATAACATGAAAGTTTTGAGAAATGTAAAACCTTGCCACGCGTGCTCTATAAAGAAAAGACCTTAGTTTCTGTGCTATCACCTTTCAGAAGCAGCATTCAGAATAAATACATGAAAATGCAATTTTAATCAGCTTTCATGCACCCAAATAGTAGATCATATTCCATCATCCTTTGGAATATGAACCAGGTAGGCTCAGCTACACAAAAAGCTTCAGGGATTACAATTTCAGGGAGCAGATCCTCAACCTTCTCAACCCGTGCAAAGCTGAACAGCGTTACTGCAGAGAAAACAAGGCTGTAGATTTAATGGCAAAAGTTTAGCCAAGGAACAGCAAACATAACATACAGAGCCTACATTTCTGGCTTCAGAAATGAACATTAGATGTAACATTAATACCAACAGTTTACTATAAACCGTTACCTTATCCATGCAATTTGTGCTACCGTGAAAGTGGAAGATCACCTTAGGAACACATGCATTTATGTTAAGATCTCTCAGAGAATTGGACTCGGCAAATAAAATTCTTCAATCGTGAACTAGTTAAGCACTTTTTTTCTGGAACTTACAGATACAGATACTGGACACGAAGGTGTTCTATGAAGACTTTGGGAAATACCCCTAACACAAGTTCAGCGCTTTGCAAGACAGAGTTTATGTCTGTGGAATGCTGAAAAACTAGATGACGCTAGAAACTACTATGTCTACCAGCCTCAAACTGTACCGGCATGAGTTACTGCAAAATTGAATAACTTTGGGCAGAAGTCATTCTGTTGAACTTAACAGTTCATTTCATAGAATCAGGGCCTTTGTGACTTAAGTGAACAGACAGCATGTATTTTAGCTAATCTGGTGGAAACAAAGCCTCACAAGCCTGCCTTACTGAGAAATAATTTAGTAGTTCTCCTGAGGGACTTTTTCCCCCCTTTAACCAAGAATCAAGACAAAGAGCCTTTTGAATCCTTAATTAAATATTATAAAAAGTTGAAAGAAAACAAACATTATCTTATAATACACCATTACAATGCAGGAGTCCTATTTCTGAAAAACCAATTTAGATATCCATGTCCAGGAGGGAGAAAGGGCAATAACAACAAAAAAAGCCGGAATGATACATGAAAGAGAGGCTGGGTTGGACATGCAGGGAATACAGGCTGAGTGCTGAGCCGCCGCATCTCAAAGCTTTAAAATTCCATTTGTTCTTCAGAAAGGAAAGACAGTTTACCTTCATCATACGTAAAAATACTAGATTGGGCAGGAAATCTTGCGCATGACAGGGGATTCTACTAATGGGAGAAGAAGCTACATCAGGTTCTTTTATATCTGTAGCTGGGCAGGGGGAAAGGCAGGACTCTCACCCAGTTACACAAAGGCAATGTAACCTGTGGATACAGAAGACTTCTAAGACTCCTGCTCGATCAGTTACAACATTAAGCTGTTTCATGACACAACTACAATAATTCATTTAGGTTTTAGGTTATACGGGAAAAAGATCATGTTTATTACAGATGTGACCTAGAGTGGCCGAGTCAGCACTGTGCCCTGCTGCTGCCCCAGAGAAGCTGGGCAGAGGCACACAGGGTGGGCTCTAGCTAACAGAAACCAGCACCTTGCCAAAAAATCACATCTGGACCAGACACTGGTTTGGCACATCAGTGCAGGGCTTGTAGAGTAGGTCTAGCTGCTGGCTGTCTTCACTGCAAAGACAATCCTACCTGACACAAATGCAAGTAACTTCATCTTGCAGAATATCTAGTACTGGCATTGACTGTAAAATGAAACTAAAATAAAACTGAATTATTTTAGATCATCCATTTTGACTTTATTTTTAAAATAACTGCTCTAACAGTAATTTGTAAATTATCCATATTTGCCTGCTTTATTCGTGTATTCTAAACAGCACTTTTATTTCAAGATTATTATAAAATAAAGATGCCGACAGTCTTTTTATTAGCACAGTGCTAGCACAGTATTTTTATACCTTTGTTAAGCTCATTGCTAATGATTCATCCCAAAGTAATTTTAGATTACTAAAGGAAGTGTAATGGATTTCCTTAATCTTCATCATCTTAAACCCTCATTCGTCGTTCATGCCACTAAGCACATGGTATGTTTTGAGAAATTGCTTGGCCTGCAAATGGCATAAACTAAACCTGCTAAAAAAATAAACTTATTGTTTGGAAATGTAAAAATTATAAATTCAACAATATTTGGAATTGCTGAAGGAATATAGTAACTCATTTTGCAATAAAGGCCACACTCTTCTGTAAAACACAGGCTTTTTTGTTTTGATATTTACACTGATGCATCTCCAAATGGAAAATAGTCTACTGGGAGGAGGAGAGACAAATCTATATCTGGTGGGGTGATCCCTTTCAGCGTTTGACTCCTAACACTGTTTGCTAAAGACAAATCTTTGAAAATTTGAGCAAATACATCTTGATTTTGTCGATTATATCCATGCCTCTTTGAGCAAGTGGAAAGCTTCCAGATTTTGAACTCATTTGGGAGCAAATCCTTCAGTCTATCACTAACGAAAAACTACGGAGAGAAAAAAGCTATTGTTAACTTAAATTGCAAGCAATCATCTACTCATTTTATTACTGTGTGTTATTTATCAGAGGCTACTGTTGATAAGAGAGTTGTTTTAAGGACCTGCTTACAAACAATGTAAAGACAAATACAAACTGGAGGAATCTGAGTGTTAGCAAGCATTAAAGGCTGAAAAATGGCTAATACACCTTAAAGATTGCATATTATCAGTAGGTCTAAAGGAAAAATATACCTCTAGTACAAATGTGCCTTGCAATAAACAACGGTTTTCAACTGTGAATATTAAAATCCCTATTCCTATATTCTGTAGAATACCTGATGATATAAAGACATCCCATATTCCTTTACTTTTATTATTTAACTTAATTCACTATTATAATCACACAGTTAAAAAGTCAAAGATAATTTTGAGCTGTTCTAGGCGCCAAGAGCTAATGATGGGAATCTGCACCTGAACAGCATCTTATATGAAGAGCCGCCCATTACAAAAGTTTTTCAAAACTAGTAAGTGGACCATAAATGCTGTCTTTTCTGAGTCTACTTTAAACAGGCATAGCTTTCACAACAACACGTTTCCACCTTGGGAAACCAAGGACATTTTAGTAAGCCTTATGTTGCGCAACCAAGAAACAAGACATCCAAAATCATTCAGCACTTCTTACATTCTGTGTTTTGACCTAAAAGCTTTCACGCTTTTGGTAAAAATAAAAGGCACAGGAAAAGTCAGGTAACTTGCCTAGAATCAGTCAGTCAGAAGGGTTCAAACTTCCTTTCAGATTTCAGTGACAGCCAATATCTGGCTGCGTTAATAATTTAGTCAAGGACAAAGGCCAGCAGCCCAGATTAGTCCTTTATTACCAAACCACACCAACTATAATTTGGCTCTGTTTTTCTCTAGTAACATAAAGGCATTCTTTTACATTTTAGTTCTTTATGTAGACACAATACGAACTCTATGGTTTGGTTTAGTCTTTGCTCTGTAATCCCAATATTTATAGAGTAATACAAAGGTGAATTATAAGGTATTTTTGTCTAAGCATTAATATTCTTCTATAGCTTTCCCTAGCAAATGAACAGCACAGGCAGAACAGAAACAGAAATAATAAACAAATAAGAGTTAATTATTTGTACTTAGTACAGCTACAGATAAAATCACAGTATGAGAGAAATGTACATTAAGAATTACAGGGGGGTTGACTGACAAAAAAAGCACGTTTCTTTGAAAGTTCAGAGAATTTTTTTACCAATTACATTTGCAAGCAAGTGTGACAACCACGATAAAGTCAGATGCATGCCTGACTGCCTATTTGCCAAACTGACTAAGATTTACCTCAGTCAGAGCAACCAGCCAGTCATTACACAGAGGGAGGAAAAGCTATGGATGTATATGAGCTGCACCACCAAATTTAACTGCTAGAATATTCACAGACCCATTATATTTGTCATGCTCAGCATTTAACATGTATGCCTGAATATTATTCCTCAGAGTTTGTTTTCAGTTGAGAAACCACTTAGATTCCACAAAGGACAGCAATATAAAACCAGGACAGGCAGGTAATATCTACCAAAATATCCTGTAAGGGTGCCTGGTCTTTAACACTAAATCAGACAGACAGTATCATTCCTTACATTGAGCTATTCATGGTGTCTAACTTAGATATAAATTCAGAGTACTTAAAACTTGTGCATGTCTCTACATTGTTGCTAGATTACTGCAAACCACAGTCTGGGCATCAGCACTGGATGGATGTGTAGTGTCAACGGTGTGAGCACCTTCCCCCTGCGCTCCCCAAGGTGTGACCAGGCTTTACATGCTTTAGATAAACCTGGTGCCGTCCCTACAACACAACTGGATTAAGACAGCAGTTGGCATCATGAGTTCAGGCTCCTCACCAAACAGAGACTTTTCAAAGGCAGCGTTATTTACAGCAGGTCAAAACCATAAGGCAGGCTCATGGACTATGGTCAGTGGAGAATAAGATGCCTCAACTCTACCCAGGGAGGCATGAAACAGACTGTTTCAGAGCTTTAAAAAAATTATCAAAAACTCAGGCTCATGAGGATATAAGGTGATAGATGGTGTAGATGGCACTCGGTAGGAAAAGAAAGTTTGAATTCAGTTAAAATTTTACAGGATTACCACATACGGGTAGGCAATCTGAAAGGCTCTTCTGTTCAGAGTCAGAACCAGAGCTTACACATCCCTCTACACCAGGTACTTAAGGAAGAAGAAGGAGAAATCCTGACTTGAAATTTACTTTGATACTAGCAGCCTGCTCAGATAGGATTTTCATATAAATTGCAGCAGTGTGCCAAATATATAGTTCCTTAACAGAAACAGACATCTTAGAGAAGTGATGCAAACTTACTGAGCATTATGCAGAAACTTCAGAAGTGGAAGGAAAACTGAAACAGGTCACCTAACAGATACCAGGGTGTGAGAGTCCCTTTTCTAGTAATGCTCAAAAGGAAAGTATCATCTACAGTTAAAGTACCAGTATAAGTTAATGTAGAACCACCAACTATAATTGCTTTGGGAAAAAAGAAAGTATCATCTCCTTTTGAACTGGGCTTTGGAAGCTTATATTCAGTATAGATCTAGGATAATGAATATTTTATGACATAATATTGTGCTGGGTTTAAAACACTTTTCCAATATATGGAAAAAAATGTTTCGTTTTTTTAAAAACTAAAAAGATATTTCATTTGCCAGTAGAAATGAAGAGGTTACCCTCAGTCTAAATACACATAAACACTGGGAATCCATATATAAAACCTGTTTTTTAAAAAATATTATGAACCATGCTATAGGAATGTGTAGTAAAATATAAATGTGAGAGACTATAAATGTGAAAGGCTGATTTTGAAGAAAAATATTTTAAAAATTGCAATGCAGTCAAGTTATGAAAGTTGAATCTAAACCTTGACAAAGAAAAGCCAGTTCTAACCATTATTTTAAAAAAGCACGGGAAAAATTTTATCGATATCTATTTTTTCACTGGTGTTTACTTTAGGATGCAAAATTTTGCTTGAGGTTTTCAAGGCATGTAGACTGCACAGATTATACTGAATAACAGCACTCATGCTTTATTAAAAGTCTCGAGTATATATACTAATGAATGGTCAGCTCATATAAAATGTATACATTTCTGCCCACACAGTGCATAAAATTAAGATAAAATGCCACATATATAAACGAACGACAGCTAAAGTTTTATGAACTATAAACACAAGGTCAGTAGCGCTTCAGTTCTGCAAGATAAATTTGACATTTGCACAGTGTTGTGAATCACAACCAGAAATGCAATGACCAGGGAATATAAGCTGCCTATTAAAAAAATGAACAAAAAATACAGCAAATCGCTCTCACATGGAATTCCCAAATATTGTACCACCAAAAACTAATGCTTTGAAAGAAGCTACTGCTGAAACTGTACCATCCTCCAAAGAATGATGAAATCATCTTCTGAGCCACGGTCTTACAAAACAATTTCCAATACTTGTATACAGACTTTTTATATTTAGTAATACAAACTTTGCTTTAACCTACTGGTGCCCATTTTTGTCGCTTTTCTTTTTTCAACACCATAAGAAGGCATGCCTTCCTGTGGCAGT
>KZ511345.1:8328-20063 GCA_002844005.1 Limosa lapponica baueri | reverse complement strand
ATGGTAGTACTCGATGATCTGAAAGGTCCCTTCCAACCTAGACCATTCTGTGACTCTGTGACTCCGCAGCATACAATGTCAGACAGCACCTCTCCAGCCATCTGGGGGTTCAAGGCCAGGTTGGAGGGGGCTTGGAGCAACCTGGTGTGGTGGGAGGTGTCCCTGCCCGGGGCAGGGGCTGGCACTGGGTCGTCTTTAAGGTCCTTTCCAACTCAAACCATTCTATGAATCTATAAGCTGGAAGGAGGGTTAAGGTGATCACCTTTTTGCCCTGCTTGTCCTAGGCTGCCTGAGAGCTCCTCAGAGCTGCCCCGTTGGCTGTTGTACTACCTGGAATCTCCTCTAGATTTCCTCCAAAGCCACCACTGGTCTAGTGCTTATCACTACAAGGTGGAGTCATTCCTTATACAGAGCCTTTTGAGGGGGAACACCCTTGGGTAGGTCTGGTTACCCGCACACAGCGACCAAAAATAGCGGTCAGACCACTATGGTAACAGGAAAGAAAGAAAGAAAACCTCACAGAAGCCTCTCAGTCAAGTCCCGAGATGCAAAGCCGTGGCGCCGAGCTCTCTGGCTGCCCGAGGCTGCTGTGTGTGGTGCAGAAGGTGGGCGGACGCGGGGAGCGCGGGGTGGGACACCTACGTTCTTTGGCATCCTGGGGAGAGTTCCGCGATAACATCTCGCTTCCCCATTTATCCCCAGCGTAGCTGGCAGGGAGCTTGTGAGTTGGGCTGGATGGTCCGTATCCCCTGGGGCTCAGGTCTCCTTTGTACCTCTGGTTAGACTAGGTGAGAAGAAAGAAATTAAGAAAAAAAAACGTGTAAGGATTATTTTGCCATTTTTTATTTTCTTAAATTTTTTGCCTTCCACCCACGATGGCAAATTGAGGGACAAATTGCCATGTTGCCCCTGTGCTGATCTGGGCTCTAGATGGAGCTCAGGTGGAGCTCCATGGAAAAAGTTCCTTTCTGGGGTCTCAAGAGAACGAACAGAACCCAAACCAAAGGCCAAAGCCGGGGTGAAGGTATTTACACCCCTGAAAAACATCAGGAGGGTGTTTCATGCTTGCTTACTGCTGCTGTGTGTTGCTGCTCTGACCTGCGTGAGGCCCTTCAGCCTTTTCACTACGCAGAAATTCCTGCTTATAGGGCTTCCTTGGGGATGGAGGGTGAGGGAAGCAAGAGGATTTTTATGTGAAAACAACCAGAAATCCCATTTGAAGCTGCTCTGGTAACTGGATGTTAAGTGGGACCACTGCCAAGCGCCTGGAGCAGTCTGGAAAGAGGTTTTTTCCACATTTTGATTAAACTAACAGGGTTTTTATCCAGAGCCCCGCTGGGGCACCTTATGCTTTGCCCAAGCTGTGAAATACCGAAGTGGGGAAGCAGTTCCGTGCTTCCTCAGGGCATTTAAAGCTCTCCAGCTCCACATTTTTTGCAAAGCAAAGTGCTTGAGAGCAATAATCACTTCATACTCCCTGAGATGGTATTTCCATCTGCCCCCACTCTTGTTCCTGCGGCTGAACTGAACTGCATGAGGGACCCATCTGTCTTTAATTTAACTCCCAACAAAAATCTCAGCATTTTCTAGGCAAAATGCAGGGTTTCTCAGCAGCGGAGGTGATAAACCACGGCCTGAGTTTGTCTGCTTGGGAGGCTTCATCCCGACTTGTGCACAGCATCCTAACCAATCCAGGGAGCTCTAACAACAAGACTATTCTCAGAGGCTGGTTATGCCCCGCAGCCGGCTGCCGGTGAAATAGCAGACTACAGACAGACCTGTTCGAGCTCTTCCAGTTTCACCACATCCAGGATGTTATAAGGGACGTAACCAGCCTGCCCGCTCCGGTTGAGCAGCTTCCACCACTGCTTGTTATCCTCCAACACCTGAGAGAGGCGGGGGGAGACAATAAATTTGCTGGTGAGAAGATCAGATTTCTGGTGAGCGGAAATAAAGCACACAGTAATGGGAAGTCGTCAGAATAACACCACCGAGGCCAGGAGCTGGCAAACAGATCATTCGCAATTCAGGACTGAAGCCTTTCCTGAAAAGCATCAGAATTTATCCTACTGACAAACAGGAGAGCATCTCGGAGGGGAAAACAGAGCTGGGGTGCTGAAGAACTCATAGTTCCTACTTAATTCGCCTGTTTCACCGTATTTTAAAATTTTTTTTTTCCAGTGATTGTGTTGTCTTTTTGCAATTAAAAAAGTAATAAATCAGGAGCACCTCCTGCCAAAGGTGCCGGGGTGTTGTCATACAACATGATCGCGTCCCATCACAACACACACCGTAGTCACATCGTTCCCACGATGCGGCAAGAAGATCTCCTGGTGCTGAGGTATCTCCCATTGCCCCTGCCCCCTTTCAACAGGCTTGGTTTTACCCAGGACTGGGACTTTTTTAATTTAGTTTGGGGTGGGTTTTTTTTTAAGTAATCTTCCCAGAATGGATGAGCTTTGCTTGCAAGACCCACACGTGTTTCTCATTTTAGCTACTTTTTGGAAGAGAAGCCTTTTTCTGGAGTCATAGACCTGTTACAATCAGTGCACAGACCAAGTTGTGTCCCTGCTCCAGCTGCCAACAGTCTTGTGCTAAGAGAAAGGTTATGAAAAACGGTGTTTTCATAGAAAATAATTCCCTTGGCGAGGGTGGATGAGTGGTAATAATGACCATAAGACCCCGCAAGTGGGTAAGCAGTGGGCTCCAATGACTTGTTTTCCTTCCTCCTCATTGCTAATTAAGATGTGACTGATGAGTTTCAGCTGAGCAGATGACCCCATGCATTCCAGCCTGCTCCGGCTCGCACATCAAGCTTTAGATTTGAGCAAAGCTTCGTGCTACTGCTCAGAAAACACCAAACAAAAATGAGCTGGCACTTGGCAGCACCTCGGGATCTCTCCCGTTCCCGGGAAGGGGAGCAGGGTCCGCCTTTTCCCCCCAGCGTGGTCACCCACCTCCAGGATTTCGTCCTTAAGCACTGAGAGTTCATTGGCATTTCGCGCGGTGAAATCATAGCAGATTTTGGCATATCTCTTGGGCAGAGCCATTCCCTGTGCCTCAAAATTCCTGCAGGGAAAAAAAAAAATTAAAAAAATGGAGTTTGAATGGAGGGCCATTCAATAATTAGGGACCTCCTGTGAAAAACAGGTGTGAAACCCTCATGTCCTGATAAGTGGAAACAACTGCCCTGTATGGCAGAGCAGGGGGGAAGCAAGCCCCAGCAACCAGTGCTGGGGGAAAAGGGTGTTAAAAAATGAGTGAAGGTAGAAGTGACTGGAACTCTGTGGGTTTTCATCAGAACGCTGAGCTGCTGAAACGGAAATCTGCGGGTTCTCAGGAAAAGTGAGTTTGAATGTTTCTATTCTAGTATATGTTTTGGAGGGAAAGGGAATGTGTTTAAGTATTTTGCTTGGGAATTTCTGAATATATGGCTTTCAATGTTGAACTGGCTTTTCAGAGTGAGATAAAGCAGTTAAGGTAGACTGTCAAAAATGGAAAATTGTGAAAAAGTGGAATGAAAGATTCCCTTTCACCCAAACTGAAATGGTTTATTTTTTCATAGGTTGTTTTTTTTTTTTTTTTGCCTGGCTTAGGAGAATTTTGCAGATCCCATCTTTTTCTTGTCCAGTTAAGATGGGTATAGTGTTATTTATTTTTTTTAAATTTCAAAAACGTTTGCAGTATGGAAAAACTGTCCTGCCTTGTTGTGTAGGGGCAGGGAGGAACTATTTTAATGCACCTTCTATGGATCTTCCTGCTTATGACTTGCAACCTGCCCAGCTACACGATGGGGAAGGCTCCCGGGAGCTGTATTCACAGTGGGCACGTCAGCAGGGGTCGGATTCTCCTCCGGTTCATGCCCAGTTCTGTGTAACTCGGTGAAGCCAGAGCTTCCAGCCGCTATGGTTTTTAGCCCGATGTTTTTACATTGCTGAGTTCTTGGGTTTGGTCAGTGATTTTAAATGTGTGATCTGTGGAAACTCGACTCTTTGTGGGCATCTGTAGACATCTGGGTTTCTGAGGCGTCTGTAAAACTTGACTTTTCAAAGTGAGCTCGTTATGTTTAGTTTTAGTGGATTTTGCTGTCTTCATTAGATGGCTTTTGGTGCCCTGAAAAAGGTTGAAGCCACTGAACCCGTGGTTTCGTATCGTACCTATGGCTGTAGTGTTGACTTTAGTTGGCTTGATTTGGGACAACTCTTGGTGTAGTTACAGCCATGTGTAATATAAGTTTTATATTTTATATATGTTACATAATATAGATAAAAAAATATAAATCTGTAGTGGGAGTAAGCTCAGAGCAGACTCTCAGACAGATTGAATCCACCAGTCCAGAAAGGGAGTGGTGGCCTTACCCTGCAGTGCCCTGAAGGCAGGGAGTGGGGCAAAAGCCAAGTTAGGTAGAAATTACTTCTTTTCTAGCATTCCAGAAGGTAAATGAGTCATGAGGGAAGAGGTGAGGGCTGGAGGAGTTTGAAGCTAACGTGTACTTTGCATGCACCTGGATTTTACACAAGTGACCTTTGCTGATAATTGTAATATGGCTTGGGGGGCTTCCGTGATGCTTCTCCGCAACCCAAAGCCCTGGTGTAAATAACAATACTGATTCACGGGTATTTGTGTCAATAAAGCGTCTCTTGGTTACAAAACTAGTTCAGACTACTCTGAAAAAAGCGTGGAAATGTGTCTGTCCTGGGACTGTGATCTTGGCAAACATCTGGGCAGGCTTGGCCGAGGTCTGCTCTGGACTGAAGAAGGTGGCTGAAGCACATTCTGTATTTTAGCATCTGCTTCAGTGCCGGTAACGTCTGTGGTTTTTTGTTTTTTTTTTTTTTTTTAAATGTTATCCATAATGCAAACTTCCTGTTGACAGACTGAGAGGTAGGTAAAAAGGTACAACCCCTATCCTAGGAGAAAAGAGATCCTCGTCTACTCTTCCCTGAGCTCATGCTGTAGTTAGATGAGGTGGTCTCTCAGGGAAATGGTCACCTGGGTAAAAAGGCACACTCTTAATTTGTATTCCAGGACTCCATACTATTATTTATAGTTTGCCTGCGCTGAGACTAACGGGTGAAAATATTTCCTTACGTGTGTTATCTACCGGTCACTGAAGATGGACTTAAATGTTCTCATGTAAAAGAAGTTCTCATTATATTTCATAACCTCATGGAGAAAAATCAGAGCAGAGAATTTGTTACTGCAGTTCTTTCCCTACTCAACACCACATCTGTACCATCTTATGCTTCCCACCAGGACCTTTGATGGGGCGAATGCGAAGAATAAGTTATTTTGCTGATGTAACTGGTGTTAAGGTATTTTGCTGTGAATTTGAACCTTTTTGTAGTAGTAGTAGAGCTATTAGCTCTAATAGTAGAGCTATTTTAGATCAGAATATAAACCCATGAAAAACCAGTCTGGCTTGAAGGGTTCTTTCTCCCCAGACCTGAATTGGCTCCAGCAAAGTGCATGGTTAAGTGCTTTGCTGGGTCTGGACTTCCAGTCTTTAAAGATTTAAAGTTGATAACTTGATGTCAAATCACTGCAAGGCAGAGTATGGCAGAGGATTCATTTGCAGTTTGGGGAGAGTTCAGTGAAACTTGGAGATCTTGGGGAAAATTTCAAAGGCGTAAGCCCATGAAAAGAAGCAAGGAGGTGAAAAGCCTCCAAACTTTAAACTTTACTTTCCTAAAGATTTTATAGCACTGAGTAACTGGTGATAGAAAACTAGCAGCGGGGCAGAGCGGTTGGTTAAACTGTGAGAGCGCCATCCTTCCCTTGGCAAAAAGCCTGAGGCAAAGGGGTGGCTCGTTCTGGGTTGGGAACTGAACTTTCCAAGACTTCTGAAGGAAGGGGAGGTTTTTCCCCCCATTTTCTGGATTTATCTCATTGAGTTGTCTGAAATCAGCACCCTGTCAGTTTCCCGATGGAGAGATGGGCCAGACCAGAAACACCATCCTCCTTTTATTCAGCTTCTAATAAATGCTTTTTCCCTTTGGTTGTGCCTAAAAGCTGAAGGAGGAGCTGCTGCCTCCAGAGAAGCAAAGTGGCGCTGCCTCAGTTGAAGTGTCTTCGTGCAGCGCTGCCAAGCTCAGGCTGCTCTTTCCCAGCGTTTTCCCAGCATTTTTCAGCAGCGGAAAGCTCGCGTGTCCTCATGCCTTAGTGTATATTCTTTCTATAAGGTTCCTTCCGTGCGAGCTGTTGGGGTTTTAGAATGAATGGAGAGATGCTAAATTCTCTAAACATATGGAGAACAAAAGTGCAGCGCAGCATCTTTGGCGCACAGTCCTCAATATCACCTTGGTGGGCTGATCCTCTGGAACAAGACCTACTGAGTGACTCTATTTTTGCCTCCTGTGGTGGAAAACACCTGTAACCCCTTTCCTTGTAGACCTGCTGGTGATTAACAAGCAGCCAGTGTTTACGTGAATAATCCCTCCTCTGATCTTTGAGTTCCCTTGATCTCGTTAATGAGCCTGAATTAATAATGGCAGGGAGTTATCTACCAGGATGCCAAAACATGGTGAGGTGTCACGGTGGGTGTTTGAGGTGACAAGGTGGGAGTTGAGGCGCCAGTGGTGCCGACACGTTACCTATTTACATGCTGAGTTACGTTCTGTTTGAAGGCGTCCACAGCTTGTGTCTGGTCGGCAGCCTGGCCACGCTTGAGCGAGGAGTTACGGTAGGGGTATCCATTGGCTGAGGAGAGCTGGAAAGGTGAAAACAAAGCTGGTGTTATCAGGAAAGTGGAAGAAAGCTGTATGGGAGAAAAGGAGAGTGAGCGGTAGATGAATCGTGGCCTGGGAGCTTCTGGTCACGATGAGGTGGACACCAAAGAAACGTTCTTCAGGCAAACCAGTATCTCTGGGGCTCAGTTACGGTATAGTATCCTACTTCCTGTTGATCAGGAGGTGAGGCTGATTATTGCTGCCCCTTTCCTGGCCTTATTTTCTTCCTGTATTTAACTGGAGTGACCAGATCCAACTGAGTTTGGAGCTGACTACTTGTTACACACCACCACAAACTCCATGGATCCATCTCTCGCTCTGGAAAAGGGGGAGGGAGAGGGAAAAGGAGAGAGGATGAGCCAGGACTAACCTCTTCTTGCAGGTGTCCGATGTCTATCTCCCAGGGAGCTCCACGGAAGATTTCCACGGGCGGTTCCCAGCCATTGCGGAATTTGGGGATGTAGGTGGGGATATTTGCTTCTCGGGGCCATTCAGCTCTAGGACACAAAATGGGGACTATGAGGTGAGATTCACAAGGAACATGTCTCTGAAAGCATCAGGGGGGCATCAGGGCATCCTTGACCCTCTGATACGGGTATAAAACCAAGACCCCTGCCCGCCTTCCTGGGGGAACCCGGTGGGACGGCAGCTCTGTCCTCACCTGGATCTGGTCCATGTCTCTCCCAGCGAGTCCCAGAGGTTTATCTCTTTCGGTGTGAGGTGTCCTCGGAGGAAATCTGTGGCGTCTTTAGAAAGAAGTGGGCTGACGACAGACCTGGCGAGCTCGGGGCCACCACAGCTATTGATGATCTGGAGTACACACAAACGCACACAAATATGAAGGATTGTGCAGGAAATGTTCAGAGTCTCAGAGCAGCACAAGCACACGACGGAACAGAAATCACAGACGGAAAAGGGTCAGTGGCTCTGATCCTTTGAGGTCTCTATGCCTGCCTGCTCCAGAGGAGGCCAACGTACCCTCTGTGGCGACTGCCTCTAAAACCAGGCTAATTCACCTTAAACTTGCACTTCCAAAGTTCTCCTCGGTGCCTTCATATGTAGGCCTGAGGTTTCACAACACAGATCAACTAAATTAATTGTTTCCTGCCATTCAAAAGGGATGCTACGTTCCCTCAGCATCCCCTTATTATCCCTGCACTGCACCCATAGTACTCGATTGGCAGATTTTATTAAGAAAAAGCAAATAGACAAGTAAGGGATTTAGTTCCTAAGCTCTCCAAGGCATAAAATGAAAGGCAGAGGGCAAGCCTTCACGCCAAGGGATGGCCTGACTCCTGTCAGCAGCAGCTAATCCTTAGAGCAGCTCAGTTGTCTCAAGAAACAGCAGCCTAAGTCTTTGAGGCAGACAGGACACGGGAATCGCTGTGTTGGAGGCAAAGCAAGGTCTGATCTGAAAATTAGCCCTTGCTGGAGACAGGATACATCACAAGCTGGCTCTTTGAAAAATGGACAAATCACTTGGTATTTCTCTGTCCTTTCTGGCTGCTTTGTCACATTGGGATTTGTCCTTCCTATTTTCAGCGCACATATTGAGCCGCGTTTGCCTGCAGGGGAGATGAGGCAGATTCCCGACGGGAACCACACCTGGCTTGCACTTGGGTTCGCAGGAAGTCTTTCTTCATGGGGTGGAAAGATTCCTGTTTGCCAGGGTTTGTGTATTTACTGCAGGCTGGGAATGGGATCAGAGGCCAGAAGCACTGGCCTTGTTGCCTCTAGACTTTACTGAGAAAGCTTCAGCCAGCTGTGAGCCGCCGACTGACTCGGCATGATCCACTGCCTCTACGTGCCAAAGCAATATTACCAGTGAAAAGTGAGTTCCCAGTGAAACCTGGGAATAAGATTTACCAGTTCCAGCGGCCCAAATAGGAAATGCACCAACTCTGAAGCGCTGGGGTTCTGGATGTGCTTTCTCAGCTTGGCCTGAAAAGAGAGAGGAAAAACCCACTTTAACCCTAACCTGATTTTTTTTTTTGCCTGCTCTTTTGTGTGACGTGGAGGGATGGCTGCTGGCTGATAGTCGCTGTCGTTAATAACACAGCCTGAGAAGTAAGGAACCTTTAAACAGCACACCTGGTATCGGGGAAGAAGAGTAAGTGATTGGGGAGTAGGAATTTTCCTGCTTCAGCAGGGGAGTTGGACTAGATGATCTATATGGTCCCTTCCAACTCTAAAAAAATTCAGTGAAATTCAGTGAATCATTCAGTTTTAGATCACTTCTTATTTGTGCCCATTTCTAAGGATGTTAAATTTCAGGACTGTTAAAATCAGTCTCTTTTGAAGCTCTTTTGGGCAGAAGCAGAAGACCTTGGCTTATTCTGAAAGTCTTAGCAAGGAAAGGCCAGGACTTTTGCTTCTGACTGGCAAAGCTGAAAAATCCCTCTAGTTCCCGTGAATAACAACAGAGCAAGTGTTTTGCAGGGTCCCTCGGCGAATTGCTGACAAGGACAAATCCCCATCAAGGTCTTTCCTGCAGCACCTGGGGCTGCCCTGGGCGCTGAAATGCTTGGTATTCAGAGTGGACCGGGGTGGGATGGAGGAGCAAACTCTTCGGGTTACTTCGCTGTAAAAATTGCATTTAATTAAGAGCAATCAGCAAAGTGGTGAGAAACCACTTCAGTCTGTGCTTCCTTTCAGCTCTTTCATGTGTCCCGTGCCACCGGCATCGCTGCGATGGAAAACAGGCTCCTTCCTCCCTCCCCAGACGCAAAGCATTTTAAACGCTGGTGATTAGACATTAATGTGGAGTGGAAAGTGTGAAATAACTGGTGGCAAGAGGGTGACTAAACGAGATGGCACTTCAGAAGGACTTTGCAGCCACGTGGCGCGTGACAGCAGTTCTGCCCCTGAGCCGGCAAAACCCTGCACATAATTGGCTTCTAAAAGAAAAGGCTGGAGCTTGGTGTCCTGCATTCGGGTTGTTTACAATCTCTGTGCTTTCCTTACTAATAACTTCCCAGGAGGGATCCTGTCAGGCTGTGTTCACTGGGCACGTTTGGTCAGAACCAGCAGAATCTCTTTCTGGCTCTCACTGAGGTCAATAAGTGACCTGCAGCACTGGGGACATCTTTGTGCTCCTGCTTTTCATCCCCTGATTAAGACAACAGCTCCTCCAGGGGGGAAAGAGGAGCTGGAACGTCAGCGTAATGTTATTGTTAACCAGAGACGTCCCCGGCCCCTGGCCAAGGCAGCTTTGCAGCTGCTCTGTAGTCAGAATCGGATGACAACAATTTAAATCATTATTATTATTTTTTTAATATTTGCAGTCCTCCCTCCCAAAGTTTTATACTTTGTAGGGATAACAAGGACTAGAGCTCGCAGGAAAACTACCCAGACGTCTAAAGGCCACAAGCAGAAGTGAGTATCTGGAGTGGGGATGTCTCTAGAAGTCTTGGTGCCGTGGTCAGGGGGGTGGGCACGGCAGTCCCTGGCGCTCTAAGCTCACAGCTTCGTGAATGCTTTAACTCAGGCCTGTGTCTGGAAAGAGATGCAGGAGTTGTGGGGCTCTTCAGTCCCCTCCTGGGCTTTAAGCTTCTTGTTTCAGTTCAACAACTTGGCCCAAGAAACCTGCACAAGCCTGACACAACGTTTGTTCTGGATTCTGAAGAATCTGGAGTTCACACCTTTGTCCCTTGATGGTGTTTTCAGTTCAAACTTCACTTTAAATGCTTTTCAGTGTGATGTATGGGAAACAGCCCTGTCACTGCATGGGATCATAGAATGGTTTGGGTTGGAAGGGACACTAAAGCTCATCTTGTTCCAACCCCCTGCCCTGGGCAGGGACACCTCCCACCAGACCAGGGAAATGAAAATGCCCTCTGTGTCTCACCAAGAGGTTAAAAGCCAGTTTGGTTTTCTGGAAGCAGTCGACAAACTCGGCCTCGCTTGGGGGTCTTGCTCGAAGAGTCAGCATGCCCTCTGTTAGGAGAAGGTGGAGAGAAAGACACTTTAATTAGAGCATCCCTTTTCAGGGCAGTTTCATCCTGATAGACACAGCAGTAATGGGTGTTGAGAGTAGAATTACTGAAAATCAAGGGTTCAAGAAAAGCCCAAAGTCTTTCTCTGCTTTGAAAGCTTCACGAGGCTCTTTGTGCTCTACAAGAGGTCTCCACAGACCGGCGGCACCTTCTAAACTGGTCTCACTGCTGTTGGGTCCAGCCTGGCCTTGCTGGGGTGTAAGCTGAGGTGTCCTCCCACCCTTCATCTGTGTCCCTGTGTCCCCCGTTTGTTCTCGCAGCTGCACGGTACCTGCTGGCCCTTTCTTCTTGTTCTTCTTCCCTTTCTTCCTTTGGTTGAGCTGTTTGAATGCCTCTGCAGCTTTCTGAAGCCTGGCGACAAACACCTCGATGTCGTCCAGGGTGCAGTTCAGGATTTGCTGTGGGGACAGAAACGCCACAAAGCATGGTGAGAGAGAGAGAGCCCAAACTGGGCACAGCTGGGAAGCCCCAGTCCCAGAGCTGGCTTAATTTCCTGGAAGAATGGACAGGAAAGGGGAATCCAGGCATGAAATGAAGCTGAATTCATCGCTTTCCAAACACAAAGCCGTGCCTGGTTGTGTGCGGTATTTATCAATGTGACAAGTGACCCCTGATAATGGACCTATGGAAAAGAACCCCAAGAGGGGACTGTGGGCTGGGGAGGAGCAGATCTTCTGAAACCAGCAGGGCTACCTCAGGTCAAAGGAGATTGTGACTGACCCAGTGATGGAGCTTTGCTTTTGTTCCCCTTTATGAATGGTAAATACCAGTTTAACATGATTGGACTGGAGTACTGTGTCCAGTTCTGGGCTCCCCAGTTCCAGAAGGACAGGCAACTGCTGGAGAGGGGACAGCAGAGGGCTACAAAGATGATGAGGGGCCTGGAGCATCTCTCTTACGAGGAGAGGCTGAGGGACTTGGGGCTTTTTAGTCTGGAGAAGAGAAGGCTGAGCGGGGATCTGATCAAGACCTATAAATACTGAAAGGGTGGGTGTCAGGAGGATGGGGCCAG